>JARYGA010048022.1:0-61197 GCA_030545235.1 Helianthus tuberosus
GCTATAAGGTTAAATTTGGAAATCTGAGTTCAAAACTTTTATTCACTGTTAAAGTATAAAAATTTACTCATAACATCAGTAGGTAACAAACCTTAGGTGCCAAATACGGTTTTAAACCATACTATGCGCCTAAATCGCATAAAAGTCGGTATTTGACGATATTCGGGTTGATTAAGGAAATCTGTGATTTTGACCAGCCTTTACAGTTTAAAATAACTTATTTAATATAAAAATTCAGTAGAAAAAGGTTTGATATGTAAAGGAGGTGTAAAACTCATTTTATTAGCGAAAAGGGCATTATCGTCCATTACCGAGCCTATGCGAGAACTCTATGTTATGATCAGTTTAAAAATTAATAAAAATTTCCAAAAATCCCTAAATATTATATTACATCAGTGGGTAAAAGGTTTGGTGTCAAAATTTGGGTTTAAATAGGTTTTATATCGAAAATGTCGTTTAATTAATAAAAACGCTTTCAATTACGATATTGCGCATATCTTTCAATTCAGACCATGAACCGATGTCAAATTTTGAGGACATGTTTATAAATCAGTAATCAAGGTTTTTGTCCACTCACATTTTCAAAAATCTCGTTTTAATATCAAAAGGGCATAATAGTCAACTTTTAAGCAATTAACGGAAACATGCATATGAACTCTAATTCTAAAGGACCATGTAGTATACCCTCAGAGGGTTACACTGACATATAATATGGTCACAAAGGAACCCTAAGGCATAATTAAACTAAGTTAATTCGGGTCAGAACTGAAAGTCAAAGCAAAAGTCAACTTTTACGACTTTCGGTTGCGAACCGATTCCAAACTTAGAATTGTCAGGTTGAACATGCTTAGGCATGTTCAATTAATAATTGCCAAGTTATTAAAGTGACAAAACTGATTTTATAGCTTCTATATTATCAATTATGAATTTTATTTAAAAACTGACCCGTTTGACTTTTATTTTAATTACTTTGACCCGACAATTAACTAAGTAAACGTGGTAATTAGGAGGTGCCCTTATGAGGGTTTAACACCTACCTAATTACGATCACGTAGCCATGTTCGTTGCGAACCATGGCTCGACCATACAAGGTCTAGCTTAAAGTCAAAGCGTTTATCACAAACGCTTGACTTTTTCAGCTTTAAGAGCCAAACAAAATAACTAAGCATGAAAGGAACACTTACAAGTGGTCCTTAGGACTGAAGATAACTCAAAAGGAGGTTCCCTTGATCAGGATCCTCAGATTTGAGTGATAGAGAGCAAAACTCAAGAAAATGTGTGAAATGAAATGAAGTTCAAGGCCCTTTATATAGGGTTTTGGATTGCATAGTATCTTGACAAGTGTTAGGGAGGTTTAACAAGATCATAACATGTGTAATACCATTTTTCTAAACCATCAAAGGCCCCTAGAATCAATTATGTGAGACAATGAGGTAAACCAAAGCTGGTTTTCAAAAATCTGTTGTTGGGCATTGCTATACGAACCGTAAGGGTCCTCATACGGTCCGTAAGGACCTAACCAGCTCACATGTATTTTCAATTGTTGTCATATTTAGCCCCTGCACTTCCGAACTTATCCGAAACGATGTTTTTAGCACACAAGGCCTTGTATTTTCAACATTAAGCACATCCAAGAGTATAACCAAGCATCCTAAACTTCTCGATACATTAAAAGGGTTAGGCAAAGGCCTAGTTTGACATATTGACGCTTTTAACCCTTTAATTTACGAACTTGCGCGTATTAACGCGAAATGGCGTAAAAGCCTTACGAAGTTAACAACAAGCATTCCCAAGAGTATAAAGGAGTATAATGGAGTATTACAACACTCCAGTTCACAGCTGTTCGCTTAAAAGGTCGCTCAACGGTGTAGTTTTAAATATTGACGCTTTTGGTCCTTTTAACGCGCAAACTTGCGCGTATTATCGCTTTATTGCGTCAAAGCCCTATGTTATCCATATTGGGCATTCCCGAGAGTATTATCAAACATTACGATGCTTCGGGTTTGTTAAAAGGTCATTCAGAGGTAAGAATTAACATGTTGACACTTTTAACCCTTCGTCGCGCAAACTTCCAATCTATACGCAAACGGTTTCGCTTATCCAACAAGTGGCTTATTATGAGGATACAAATATCATGAGAGGTTATTTAGAGACTTATTTTAAGCATGTTATCACTTCCAGTCCTTCCCTAATCAATTTTTTTTTGATTTTTCACAAAATTACTCCCTCATAGTCAATGTTTGACTTTATTAGGGTTTAATACACGTGTCAACATATCATTGAACGTGATTTTACGAGGTGTTACAGATAGGATGGCACCGATCGGATGACACTCTGATCGGATGGCAATCCGATCGGATGGCCATTCGATCGAGTGGTCACTAGATCGAGTGGCTCCGACGAGTTGCGTTTCGATGTTTCGTTTCGTGTGTTGAGCGTTGAGATGCATTTAAGTGTGTTTCGATTAAGCGATGCGATAGATTAATAATAACTACACAGATCCTATATCTAAAATACAATCACTATAAATAACTTACGTTTAGCATTTGCGATTCAATTGCGATGAGATAGGGTTGCGATTGCGTTTCGATTAATCACCACAAATATAAAGTAAACTTGCACAAGTAACACATAAATAGCACACACACGTAAAACAATATCTAGAACGCATAATTCGGGTTGCGAATGCGATTGTGATTCGATTAACGATAAAGCGATAAAGCAATAAAACACGCGATAAAACCTAGACTATTCACAGATACTCCATATAATACAACTAAAGCGATTAAAATAAAGATTCGATTACAAGTCAAAGAAGTCAAATCAGAAATTAAGCAAGGAGTGACAGATCGCAATTAGCAATCTTTTCTTCCTTTGACTTCAATCTTGACTTTGACTTTCGTAACCCGGGGTGTTACAGCCTCCCCTAGTTAAGGGAATTTCGTCCCGAAATTAGGCTTTAGTCGTAACAAACAACTGCGGGTACTTCTCCTTCATGTCGCTTTCGAGTTCCCAGGTGAACTATGCGCCTCGTTTACTTTCCCAGAGAACCTTCACAATGGGAATGCGTGAGCACCTGAGCTTCTTGGTTTCTCGGTCCATGATCTCGACAGGCTTCTCCACGAAGTGTAATGTTTCGTCCACTTGTAGATCCTCTAGTGGAACTTGTAAATCCTGCTCGGCCAGACGCTTTCTGAGGTTCGAAACGTGGAAAGTCGGGTGGACGTTGCTAAATTCCTCCGGTAGTTCGAGTCTGTAGGCCACTTTGCCGATCCTTTCCAGAATCTTAAAGGGTCCAACATATCGAGGCACGAGCTTTCCTTTCTTGTCGAATCTGATCAGACCCTTCTAAGGTGATACCTTTAGGAGTACGTGATCGCCAACGTCAAATTCAAGGGGCTTGCGTCGTCTATCGGCATAACTTTTCTGACGACTCCGAGCTTTCAGCAGATTGTCTCGAATTTCGAGGAGTTTGTCAGTCGTTTCTTGCAACAGCTCAGGACCGGTTATTTGCGAGTCTCCGATCTCATGCCATACAATAGGCGATCGACATCTTCTTCCGTATAATGCCTCAAACGGTGCCATTTGAATGCTAGAATGATAACTGTTATTCTACGAGAATTCGACTAAGGGTAACCAATTACCACCGAAATCTATGACACACGAGCGAAGCATGTCTTCAAGGGTATGAATCGTTCTCTCAGTCTGACCGTCGGTCTGGGGATGGAAAGCGGTACTTAGATTAAGCGTAGTACCGAGAGCAAATTGAAACGCTTCCCAAAGACGTGAGGTAAACCGACCATCGCAGTCAGAGATGATGTCGCGAGGCGTCCCATGTCGACATATGATCTCATCGGTGTAGATTCGGGTTAATTTTTCTACCTTATAGTCTTCTCGTATCGGCAGAAAATGAGCAGATTTAGTCAAGCGGTCAACGACAACCCAGATGCTATCGTGACTTGATGGCGTGCGCGAAAGTTTCGTTATGAAGTCCATAGCTATACTCTCCCATTTCCACATAGGGATCTCGGGTTGGACGAGTAAGCCAGAGGGTCTTTGATGTTCGGCCTTGACTTTCAAGCAAGTCAGGCACTTCAAAACGTAGAGAGCGATATCTTTCTTCATGCCCGGCCACCAGTACTTGTAGCGAAGGTCCTGGTACATTTTATCGGCACCGGGATGAATAGAATATCGAGACTTGTGGGCTTCGGCCATCAGAATCTGTCGTAAATTGGTACGCTTGGGAATCCAAATTCGGTCTAGATAATGGAATATCCCATTCGATTTATTCACTAACTGGGCTCCATCGTTGAGAATCCTTTCCTTCTTCAAAGTGCGTTCGGTGAAACAAGCATGTTGGGCTTCGCGGATAATAGCTTCGAGATTGTGTTGGGCTTGGATATTACGAATACTATGCAAATATCTTCGTCGGCTTAGAGCGTCGGCAACGACATTTGCTTTGCCTGGATGATAACGAATCTTACAGTCGTAATCATTAAGAAGTTCTACCCATCAGCGTTGGCGCATATTCAGTTCTTTTTGGCTGAGGATGTGTTGCAGGCTCCTATAATCTGTGAAGATCGTACACTTGGTACCATAAAGGTAGTGTCGCCAAATCTTCAACACAAAAACAACTGCACCTTGCTCGAGGTCGTGGGTTGTATAGTTCTTCTCGTGGATCTTGAGCTGATGAGATGCGTAGGCGATAACCTTGTCCCATTGCATGAGAACACAACCAAGACCAAGGTTCGAGGTATCGCAGTAGACAACTAAGTCATCGTTTCTGTAGGGTAAAGTGAGAACGGGTGCGTTGCATAGCATATGCTTGAGAGTTCGAAAGGCAGTCTCTTGTTCAGTTCCCCAAACAAAAGGCTTGTCTTTGTGCGTGAGAGAAGTAAGCGGCGCGGCGATTTTAGAGAATCCTTCGATAAATCGACGATAATAGCCCGCTAGTCTGAGAAAAGAACGGACTTCAGACGGGTTCTTGGGTGTAACCCAACTCTTAACAGCTTCGATCTTCACGGGGTCGACGTGAATACCTTGACTATTGACAATATGACCGAGGAATTGAACCTCCGCCAGCCAAAATTCACACTTAGAGAACTTGGCATAGAGTCGATTCCCTTGGAGCAATTCGAGAACCAAACGTAGATGTTGCGCGTGTTCGGTTTTCGACTTGGAATAGATCAGGATATCATCGCTGAACACGATGATGAAGCGATCAAGAAAGGGTTTACACACGCGATTCATCAGATCCATGAAAACCGCGGGTGCGTTGGTTAAACCAAAAGGCATAACAACGAACTCATAGTGGCCGTATCGAGTGCGAAAACCGGTTTTAGGTATATCCTCCTCTTGAATGCATAGTTGGTGATAGCCTGAGCGTAAATCAATCTTCGAAAAACACGTAGCATGGTGCGGTGCGTTTATGTATATATTTACACAGTGATTTTACACACGAACTTGAGTTTTATATTTATAAAAATGGTTTATACCTTAACATTTAAACACACACAACAAAGGACAAGTGTATCCCGTCACATATGCAGTAAAGGATTGGTAAGAGCCAGATATCGTCCCAAGGAACCATAGGTGTTATAT
The DNA here is from genome assembly GCA_030545235.1 of Helianthus tuberosus. Lineage (NCBI taxonomy): Eukaryota > Viridiplantae > Streptophyta > Magnoliopsida > Asterales > Asteraceae > Helianthus > Helianthus tuberosus. The sequence continues at coordinate 5,602 of JARYGA010048022.1, forward strand.
GTACTGAATCTTTATTATTATTTTACCGGTTGTAGAAATAAGTGAATGATTGTTTAACTAAATTAATTAAATTGCAAGTAAAATATAAACATACTAATATCTTATTTTACAAATAACCTAAACATGATATCTATCATATATGTCACCAAAGAACTTAATCAATTTTCCAATTTTAAGACAGTTAGTCATCCGTTAGGAGTTTTCTAACATGATGCTTCTTCGGAAAGTTAACACGATGGTCACATGTTAACCACCTAAAACCATTCATTAGAGCATTCACGTCCAATCCACTAAAAATATACATACATTCCACTAAAAAACAACTCCTATATCAATATATTTCCACTAAAAACAAATACTTTTTCTCTCTCATTTTCAATATATATTACATTTTTCTCTCTCCTTCACTCACAACAACTTTCAATATATATTAAAAAATTATAGTTGGTGAACAATGTCCCCCCAAATATACAGATGAACAGTAATATTTTCTCTCTCCTCCACTCACAACCACTTTTTATACTCTTTACATTTTAAAAACCCCACACTCACAATATGATGCCTTGGATGTGAATGCTCTTAGCGAGCTATTGATATTCATTTATGTGAATCTTTAAAGATAGATTAGTCATCCGTTAAGAGTTTTCTAATCTCACTTATCAAAGAAAGCAATACCGATGGTCACAATACAGCCACAAAAATAAGCATTTATGTAGATCATATAACAAACAATTTCACTTTTACAAGTCTTGAACACAAATCTACCATGTTAGCAATTTTAGACCAAAACTACTAAACATGGATCATAAACCGCATGCAAGAACATGTAATCAACACCATATAATTCATTAGAATCCTTACGTGCAGGAAAGTACTCTTAATTAAAATAAGATATATATTGTGTAAAACCAATCTCCGGGTTAGGTTTCATGGTGTAAATAAAATCTACAAATAAGTGATTAATCAGAAGTAGTTAACATCCTAATCATCACATATTCATTACCCAATATAATCAAACATAATCAAGAACACAACATCAATGAAACATTTATTATACAATCATGAAGATTCAAACACAAATAAGTACTCAGGTTTCATACAGACAAGATTACAACATACAGATTATTCAAGAAACAAGTCTATACTATAATTACATACACTACTATAAACATAAACTAACATCAGCTCAATAAATTGGACAATGATTAGAATACATGTTCAAGAACAAGGAATCGAACCATAAACAAGCAGTGAATTGACGGGGTGGATGATTTAAGCTTCAAAACGAACTCGGGGCATCGAAGTAGATTGATCAGAACTGTCTCGGACCTCTAAAATCGCCATAAAACCAGAGAAAAATCCAACCCTTAGCTTGGTTTCGAATGGTTTGGACTTTGAGAATCATGTTCACCGATTTGAAAAATCGGCTGCTCAGTTTCGAGAGGTGTGTCCATATCAATTTCTTCAATAGTGCTTTGAAAATGAGAGCTTACACATGTATCGACAATGTCGACACAGTACAGTACATCATCGTGACTTTGCGGATGTTGCATTGATCTTTTAATATCTAAAGTCACGTGCTCGTCATCTACTCGGAGCGTGATTTGGCCTGCAGCCACATCAACAATCATCCTCGCAGTGTTGAGGAATGGGCGTCCGAGTATTAATGGCATTTTTGAATCTTCGTCGATGTCAAGAATTACAAAATCCACGGGAAAAACAAATTTATCGATTTTGACAAGCATGTTTTCTACGAATCCGCGAGGATATTTGATTGAACGATCTGCAAGTCGAATGCTCATTCTAGTGGGTGTTGGTTCCCCTAGATCTAACTTAGCAAAAACTTTATAAGGCATAAGGTTTATGCTTGCTCCTACATCTGCTAGTGCGTTACTGACTGACATGTTTCCGATGAGACATGGAAGGGTAAAACTGCCCGGGTCTCCCATCTTTTCAGGTAGACAGTTTTGGAGAACGGCTGAACAGTTTTCATTCATCAACACACAAGACAAACTTTCGAGTTTCTGCTTGTTTGTGAGGATGTCTTTCAAGAACTTTGCATATTTAGGCATTTGAGCCAATGCTTCAACAAATGGTATGTTTATATGTAATTGTTTAAACATTTCTAAAAACTTACCATTTTGTTCATCGTTCTTTTGCTTCTTCAATCTGCTCGGATATGGAATAGGAGGGATGAATTCTTTAACTGGCTCCTGGAACTGTGCTGTACTTGCTGGGTCTCGCCAAGCGTGCACCTCGCCTGAAGCGTCAGTTTGGACAGGATCAGCAATCGGTGGTGAGTCCGATTTTTCTGGTTCTGTTGTTCTACCACTCCTCGTCATAACTGCATTAACATGCCCTCTCGGGTTTGGTTCTGTGTTACTTGGAAGACCGCCTTGTGGTCTCTCAGATAGCATCTTGGCCAACTGCCCGACTTGATTCTCAATGGTTTGCAATGAAGCTTTCTGGCTCCGCAATTCCCCTTCTTGTGCCATAAAACGATCCTCATGCTACTGATATCGCTTTCCAGACAATTGATTAGCATTGTTGGAGTTGTTTAACAGCTGCGCCATCATTTCCTCTAGTTTTGAATTGGTTTGAGAGGTTTGAGGCTGTTGAGGCTGGGAAGTGCTTCCTGAACCTGAATTATTGTAACGTGGTTGAAAGGTTTGCCCTGAAGGCTGAAAAGATTGTCCTTGGGATTGAAAGAATTGCCCTCGAGGCTGAAAGGATTGCCCCTGAGGCTGCTGTGGTGCGGGAGCGCGTTGAGCGAATCCGAGTGGGTTTTGGTTATTGGGATTGGCTTTCCACCCGAAGTTTGGGTGATTTATCCAACCCGGATTGTACGTGTTGCTGTAGGGGTTATTTTGGGGCCTGATTGGATTGCCTAAATAGTCTACCTCTTCGTGGCCTGTAAACATAACACCCTGCTCACATGTACCTGGCTCGTGTGACACTCCATATAGCTCACATGATGATTGTACTTTTGAAGCGTTCTGAGATTGGTCAAACTTTGCTGCCAAAGCTCCAATTTGTGCTGAAAGAGCCGTATATGTATCTACTTGATGAACTCCAGGATTGGATACAGCTTTACTTCGTACTCCACTATGACGCGAACTTGACTTTAACGCCGCTTTCTCAATGATTGCATAGGCTTCATTGGGTGTTTTTGTTCCCAGATCACCTCCTGCATAAACATCTAAACGTTCTTGTGAGTTATAGTTAAGTCCTTGGTAAAAGCTCAACACAAGTTGTCTTTTGGAAAACCCGTGATGTGGAACATCGATCAGAAGATCTTTGAACCTTTCCCAAGCTGCGTGTAGAGATTCTTCATCATCCTGTTTGAATGTCATAATACGGTTCTTAAGCTTAGTTGTCTTTTCCGGCGGGAAATATTTTTGCATAAAAAGTTCGGCCAACTCGTTCCAAGTTGTGATGGGCCCTGCTGGAAGCGACAAAAGCCAAGATCGGGCTTTGCCTCGCAAAGAAAATGGAAAGAGCCGCAAACGAATTGCGTCCTCAGAAACGTCTGTAATCTTAAATGTCGTGCACACTTCGAGAAATGATGCGATGTGTCGACCTGGATCTTCATGATCCTTCCCGTCAAACTGCACAGAATTTTGCAACATGTTAATTATACTAGATTTAATTTCAAAACACCGTGCTTCTATCTGAGGTCGGGCAATGCTCGGTAGCAAGCCCTCTCGTCCTGGTCGGCCAGTCTCATTCAAAGGCTGGTCGTTGATGCGTGTGAAGTGTTATATATATTAGGTGTATATTTTAATCCCCTTTAACACTTATTTTTAGCCAAGTTTTAAATTTATAAACATGATATTTTACTAACACTAAACACACATATGGGCAAGTGCACCCATCATGAGCGTAGTATAGTGTTGGCAAGATACCGAGGTCGTCCAAGGACACAAGAGCTTTTAGTACCGGTTTATCCTCAACGTCTAATCAAAAATAAAAAGTTAGAAAAATGTTTTAAACTAAGAAAAATAAAAACTAACTAAAATGCTGAAAATAAAAATAAAAGAAAAACAGATAGACAAGATGAATCACTTGGTTCCGACTCGTATCTAGTGTAACCTTTGATTATTTCCGCACTTTTGCACTATTTTAAGAGATTATCTTAGTTATTGTAGTAGGCCCCTCTTTTGAAGGTGACGTTACCCTCACCCCAGTAGTTTGAGTCAGCAAGGATACAATCCTAAAAGGGTGGATTATTGGAAGATAATTAATTAAGTTATTAATGCAAATTATGGTAGGCCCCTCTTTTGGAGGTGACGTTACCCTCGACTAAGTAGTCTGAGTCAGCAGGGATACAGTCCTAAATAGCCGGGTTATAGTATTAATAGTAGTTAACTTATGAGGGGATCAAAGAGTTTGGACCCCTGCCATCCAATACCGTTAAGTATTGAAGGGGGTCCTACTAAATTTGACCCAAGTCCATTGCAGGACCTATAAACGCTGAACAATGGCAAGACCTTTACCAAACCGTTCCCTTAACCCCCGACCAGGTAGCCAACATACCTCCATATAGACCGTGGAGATATGAATGGTGAAAATCTTTTATTTTATATAGACAGTAAAATAATGCCAAGACACCACGGACAAACGATAAGGAAAGATCACCTTCAACATAAGCAACTAGTTGTTAAAGTCATTAATACAAAACCAAATAAAAAGTGCAAAAGATTAGAAATAAAAAGTATTAAACTAGACACTTTGTCTTCACCAAGTGATGTAAGAGACTTAGGCAAACATGGCCTTGATTGTCAAGAACTCTTACGATCAATCTTGGATCCCAAGATGACTCACACACTCTACGATGGACAATGGATGATGGTGGTGGATGATGGTGTTATGGTGGTGGTGGGTGGTGGGTGGTGGGTGGTGGGTGAAGTGTGAGAGAGGTGGTGTGCCAAGGGATGGTTTGAGCTTGAGCCAAGCACTTCTATTTATAGGCTGAACAGAAGCTCGGGCACGGCCCCGTGTCCAGTGGGTACGGCCCCGTGTCCATATCCTTCTCTTTCTTCATTTAATGCAGTTTTGTCTTTTTAGTTGACCACGCCCTCGTGTCCGCTGAGCACGACCCCGTGGTGCAGAAGAATCTTTGTACTATGCAGATTTGCTAGATTGTGCGAATCTTATAGTTGACCACGGCCCCGTGTCCGCTGAGCACGGCCCCGTGGTGGGCAATAGAAGCTTCTACCACTGTCTTTTCTGCTGACACTTGGGCACGCCCCCGTGCTGGCTGAGCACGGGGCGTGTTCAGGCTTCTGATCTCTTGTTTTGCTTGGGAAGATGCTGTCGTGGGGTCGGGCATGTCACGTCTTGTTCCTTTTCTTGTATTTATGTTAGATTTTGATGTCTTTTTGCTTCTTTTGTTAATTTGAGCTCATTTAATCCTGAAAATACAAAAGGGAGACAAAAGCACACTTTTTCCAACATTAGTACTAAAAAAGGGTTAGTTTTATGCCTCATTTGATGAAATTTATATGTTGCATTTTGAACACATCAAATACCCCCACACTTGAATCTTTGCTTGTCCTCAAGCAAAACTCTTTAATATGTGGCTATTACACTCCCAAATGGAATGGGTAGAGAAGAAGGTTTTTGGGCTTGTCGTAGAGTGTCGGGATTTCCAAGATTCTTTATTTAGTTTTATTTTTATTTACAATCCTATTCATCATGATTTATTTAAAACTTTTTCATAAGATAAATTACTTATTAGGGCATAACATGCCTCTTTAAAATTCTATTTATATACAAGTTCACATACCTCACGGGGATCACTCAACACTCGGCCGAAAATGTAATTTTGTGGATCACTCGAGAGCGGCATGGAACTTACTCCTACCATAGGCTTGCCAAGCAACCAATCCTCCTCCTTTTTAACTTATATACCTTTGTAAATATCAAGAGGACTTTTTTTTGGGTGAAGGGTTAGGCTTGGGTTAAAGGTAGGTGGTTGGGTTGGTGGTTAGTGGTTAGTAGAAAAAGGCGAAAAACGTAACAAGTTTCGGTTTTGGTAAGACTTTCTATTTTTGTAATTTTGATGAAGCTATTATTCAAACAAAGTTATTTTTGATGAACTTGTTTGTTTATTTTCTTTTGCTTCATCGTCAACACAAATATTTTTTTTTTTTAAAAGTCATACGAAAAATCGAACTTGTTACTAAAACAAAGGGTAAAAAAAATGAAAAAGGTTTTGGTGGGTAAAAAGGGTGTTTGGTTTGGGTTAAGAAATGAAAAGGTTTAGGCTCAAAGGGGCTAACTATGGGGATTTTGGGTAGGTGGTAAAAAAAAAGAAAAATAATGGTGTAGAAATAAAAAGGTTAGTCCTAATGCCTCCATCATTTACTTACTCGGGTTTAAGTTGGTAAGGACCAGGAATGTATTGTCATGGCAAGTTCTAGAGTCGTAAGAACCAAGCGGCTATTCACACAAGAAACGAAAAATGAGCATTTAGTTCTAATGATATGTAATTGTTTGCTCAATAAAGGCTCAAGACTCACTTTTGTGGGAATGGGTTTTTATGTGATCAAGTATATATAATCAAATTTTAACTAAGCTTGTCATGCATTTTCATAATTTTCTTATGTTGGTTCTTTTTATCACGACGCTATCGGTTGTAAATTTGTAAAAATATAACCTTTTTGAGAAATTGAATTTCCCGAGTTAAACCTAGACAAGTAAAAAAAATGAGCGGTTCAATAGAATTTTGTGTAAGGCTTGTATTTAGGACTTGCAAGATTCAAGGTTTTAGCATCCCCCCCCCCCACACTTAAATTACACATTGTCCTCAATGTGTCCCAAAAATAAGTTTTTAGGTTGATTGAATGTGTAAAAAGGTGTAGAAAGCAAAACTTTTGTGTTACTGGGCGCTGAACACGGCCCTGTGTTATCCGGGCACGGCCCCGTGTTCAAGTGCCAGTAAGAAAATTAAAACAAGAGAAACAGAAGCCTGGACACGGGGGCGTGTTGGGTGAACACGGCCCGTGTCCAGTTACTTGAACTGGGTCTTTTTCTGCAGACTGTGCAGCACGGGGCCGTGTTGGGTGGACACGGCCCGTGCCGAACTTACTGTAAATGAAGAAATTTGTCGGACGGTTCTGTTTTCCTGTATAGAGTGCTGGTTCAAGTTTCCCTTGCATCCTTTGCCATCTCAAGTGTGTTTTATTCCATTCAACACCATTCAAACACCAAACCATCATTCATTAATCATAGAGAGAATTACATAATAGCCCTAAAAATGAAAAATAAAGCAGAAAATAAAAGTTAAAAGTCCTAATATTAAATAGGTCAAGTGATCCGTAAAATCTTCCTAAGGAGTTCTACTTCTACAATAAGAACCAAAATTCCGGAAATAGATTTCCGGTCTAAAAGCCTCGTAGAGCTCCAAGCCGAACGGTGTTCCTTAGATTTTGCTAGAGCCATTCTTCTATCTCCCTCGGGAGAAGGGAGGCGGCTTCATGTTCCTCGACATCTTGAGGAGGAGGAGCGACACCAACCGGAACCCCTTGTAGTATGTCTCAAGGAGGTTCCGGATGTAGGGCGTACCATTCGGCCGGAATGATGACTTCCGGCACCACATTCCATGCCCTTTGGGTGATAATCGGTACCAAAGGAGGAGAGGCGAGAATGTTCAACCTTTGGTGCAAAAGGTTGACCTCCCGGAGACATCCTTCTAGTCCCACCGTCAAATGATTAATGCGGTCGATCAATGCCTCTTCCACACTTGTTACTTCATCAAGGGCTTCTCTTAAGGCGTAAACATAGTTTACAAGAGAATCCTCAACCGTAGATGATCTTCTCCCCTGCCGGTTGTTCCTGGAATGCGACGAAGAGTTTCCGCTTGTTCTGCTTGCCATTCTGAGAAAACATGCCAAAAAGAGTTCAATTTTATGGGTCCAGTACTTCGGACACGGCCCCGTGTTCAGTGAACACGGCCCCGTGTTCAGATTTCTGCAAGATTTATGGACAAGGAATCTTGGGGTTTCAAATTGTTTTTATGATTTTTGAAGCATTTTTGAACTTAAACAACTTAAAACATTGTTATAAAACTTAGTTTTATCAAGATTCCATGAACAAAAATCTAACAAACATCTCAATAAGGCTTGAAACTATAGAAGGTTCAAGCTTTAATGGAAGTATGAGGAAAATTGAAGAAGATGAAAGTGGATAAAAGAGGAAAGGACAAGAAGATAGTTGAGAAACTTCTTTTAGAAAATACCTAGGATGGTATGTGAGAATATTCCTCAAATCTCTGTCCCTGGAATAGTTCAAATGTGCAGGATTCTTGGCTGCATTTATAGAAAACGACAGTACGTTGCGCACGGCCCCGTGTCGGCTGGACACGTCCCCGTGTGCAGATGGAATCCTGACACATTTTTGTCCGCATTCTGACAAAATCAGAAGGGAATCTTTTGGGTGGACACGGGGGCGTGCTGACCTGGACACGGCCCCGTGTCTAGAAGCTGTCTTTAAGGAATTCTTCGAATTTCAAGGATCTTTCCCGAATCGGGTGGTTCCTTACTAGATGGAACAACCCCAAAGTGCCTAAGATACCTTAATTGAACTAGATTAAGACGAGAACGCAAGAGGTTGCCGGTGAGGGTGATTCCTATGCTATATGTAGGTGGACAAGTCCAACCCCTTCCTGCGCTCTCGTTAAAGAAGGTGTATGCCGAATCGCTCAGGTCTATGTATGCATCAAACGAAGTTGATGGGGAGTCCTTCACGGCACAATCGACACAGGGACGACTATCGCTCAAGTCCTCACTAGAGTTAGAAGTATCATTGGAAACAATGAAGTTGTTTGAATGCGTTTCCAACCTCTTTTCTTGGTTATTGTCTTGGAAAAGATTATTGAAATCTTCCCTAAATTCTTTTAACCAATTATTAATTAGATCTTCTAGTTGAAATAGTTCATCAAGAAGCATTTCTCCTAGAATATCTGGTTGGGCGCATTCGAGGGAGAGATAGGGATTATTTTTACTTTCGCCCCTCTTAAGGATACTAGGAAATGATGGGTCTATATAGTGGGGTTTATAATTTAGAAAAAAAGCATTTTAACTCTTCATGGTTACCACCACATAATTGACACCACATAGTACCATAAGAGTGCCGAAAGTAAAAAGTATCAGTATCACTCATGTTTGTGTCAGAAATTACCAACCGTCGGGATCTTACGGTTCTGTTTTCAGTAACTGAAACTTGGGCACGGGGGCGTGTTGAGTGGGCACGGCCCCGTGTTCAGCTTACTGTCTGACTTAAAACAAGATTTCCAGTTCCAATGATTGGGCACGGGGCGTGTTCAGCGGGCACGGCCCGTGCTGAGTTCTGCAGAAGCTGAAAAACAAAAACAAATCCTAAAAAAATGAAAAATTAACAAAAACGATTAGGCCGTTGATTCCTAACTTTCTTAAAATCCATGTGTCCCCGGCAACGGCGCCAAAAACTTGATGCGTGTGAAGTGTTATATATATTAGGTGTATATTTGAAGCCCCTTTAACACTTATTTTTAGCAAAGTTTTAAATTTATAAAACACGATATTTTACTAACACTAAACACACATATGGGCAAGTGCACCCGTCGTGAGCGTAGTATAGTGTTGGCAAGATACCGAGGTCGTCCAAGGACACAAGAGCTTTTAGTACCGGTTTATCCTCAACGTCTAATCAAAAATAAAAAGTTAGAAAAATGTTTTAAACTAAGAAAAATAAAAACTAACTAAAATGCTGAAAATAAAAATAAAAGAAAAACAGATAGACAAGATGAATCACTTGGTTCCTACTCGTATCTAGTGTAACCTTTGATTATTTCCGCACTTTTGCACTATTTTAAGAGATAATCTTAGTTATTGTAGTAGGCCCCTCTTTTGAAGGTGACGTTACCCTCACCCCAGTAGTTTGAGTCAGCAAGGATACAATCCTAAAAGGGTGGATTATTGGAAGATAATTAATTAAGTTATTAATGCAAATTATGGTAGGCCCCTCTTTTGGAGGTGACGTTACCCTTGACTAAGTAGTCTGAGTCAGCAGGGATACAGTCCTAAATAGCCGGGTTATAGTATTAATAGTAGTTAACTTATGAGGGGATCAAAGAGTTTGGACCCCTGCCATCCAATACTGTTAAGTATTGAAGGGGGTCCTACTAAATTTGACCCAGGTCCATTGCAGGACCTCTAAACGCTGAACAATGGCAAGACCTTTACCAAATCGTTCCCTTAACCCCCGACCAGGTAGCCAACATACCTCCATATAGACCGTGGAGATATGAATGGTGAAAATCTTTTATTTTATATAGACAGTAAAATAATGCAAAGACACCACGGACAAACGATAAGGAAAGATCACCTTCAACATAAGCAACTAGTTATTAAAGTCATTAATACAAAACCAAATAAAAAGTGCAAAAGATTAGAAATAAAAAGTATTAAACTAGACACTTTGTCTTCACCAAGTGATGTAAGAGACTTAGGCAAACATGGCCTTGATTGTCAAGAACTCTTACGATCAATCTTGGATCCCGAGACGACTCATACACTCTACGATGGACAATGGATGATGGTGGTGGATGATGGTGTTATGGTGGTGGTGGGTGGTGGGTGAAATGTGAGAGAGGTGGTGTGCCAAGGGATGGTTTGAGCTTGAGCCAAGCACTTCTATTTATAGGCTGAACAGAAGCTCGGGCACGGCCCCGTGTCCAGTGGGCACGGCCCCGTGTCTACATCCTTCTCTTTATTCATTTAATGCAGTTTTGTCTTTTTAGTTGACCACGCCTCCGTGTCCGCTGAGCACGACCCCGTGGTGCAGAAGAATCTTTGTACTATGCATATTTGCTAGATTGTGCGAATCTTATAGTTGACCACGGCCCCGTGTCCGCTGAGCACGGCCCCGTGGTGGGCAATAGAAGCTTCTACCACTGTCTTTTCTGCTGACACTTGGGCACGCCCCCGTGCTGGCTGAGCACGGGGCGTGTTCAGGCTTCTGATCTCTTGTTTTGCTTGGGAAGATGCTGTCGTGGGTCGGGCATGTCACGTCTTGTTCCTTTTCTTGTATTTATGTTAGATTTTGATGTCTTTTTGCTTCTTTTGTTAATTTGAGCTCATTTAATCCTGAAAATAGAAAAGGAAGACAAAAGCACACTTTTTCCAACATTAGTACTAAAAAAGGGTTAGTTTTATGCCTCATTTGATGAAATTTATATGTTGCATTTTGAACACATCATCGTCTTCTGCCATAATGTCTCCTTTTTCGTCCTCTGAACTTTCGTTGTCCGACAGTGTTAATGGTATGTCGATTGCGTCTGCAATCCTTTGTGCAACAACAAGTGCTCTTTCGTGTAGCCGCCTACTTCTTCTAAGGTTATTTTCAAGTTCGTTGGCTGGCTCAGCGTTAACAGGTTTAAGGGGCGTGGACATTAACCTACATGAAAAGGAAAGTATTATACAGATAAAAGAATATAATAATAATATACAGAACATGAATACTAAAACTAATATTTAATATACATATGTTTATATACAAGTTATTATACAGTTCTATTTAATTATTTACTCGCTTATTTATTTATTTACATCCGAAAACTGTTTTTTTTTTCTTCTTTTTTTATATAAATGTGGCTAAAAAGTCGTACATGGTCGTGCATCAACCTATGTACAGCGGTTCGCAACGCTGTGTTGTACATGGTAGTGTAATTGGTTCCCACAGTATTGCGTACCCGATGACTACCTTATGCAAGTATTAATAAATGAATAAATAACAGTTAACTAAGTAAATAAATAAATACAAGAATGAATAAATTAATAAATAAATGAAATAAATACGTATATAAGCGGTTCGATTCCGAACGCGGCTATCAACGTAATTATTAACAGAAATGAAATAACTGTACTGAAATGAAATAAATAAATTGACAGAAATGAAATAATTGAATTGAAGCAATGTAATAACTGTACAAAAATAAATAAATAACTAAAATGAAAATTAATGGTTCGATCCCGAACGCATTAACTGAATTAAATAAATAAATAAAATGTTAGTTGAACAGCAAATAAAAAGTTAGATTATTAGTAAGTTAGCGGTTAGTAAAATTAGTAAGTTAGTAAAGTCAGTATAATTAGCTGGTTAATTGGTTAGTAAAGTCAGAATAAATAAATGAATGAAACAATAAATAAATAATTAGCGGTTAGAATAAATAAAAGTCAGATAAACAATAAATAAAAGGTTAGTCGTTAGTGGTTAGTATTAAAAAGAAATAATTAATTACAAAATGTACAAGTATTAACAGTTATTTACAGTTTATACATTGGTAAAATAATAACTCGGATTGTTCCATTATTTTCACCGACGTCATCCCCGGCAACGGCGCCAAAAACTTGGTGCGGTGCGTTTATGTATATATTTACACAGTGATTTTACACACGAACTTGAGTTTTATATTTATAAAAATGGTTTATACCTTAACATTTAAACAAACACAACAAAGGACAAGTGTATCCCGTCACATATGCAGTAAAGGATTGGTAAGAGCCAGATATCGTCCCAAGGAACCATAGGTGTTATATGTACTGAATCTTTATTATTATTTTACCGGTTGTAGAAATAAGTGAATGATTGTTTAACTAAATTAATTAAATTGCAAGTAAAATATAAACATACTAATATCTTATTTCACAAATAACCTAAACATGATATCTATCATATATGTCACCAAAGCACTTAATCAATTTTCCAATTTTAAGACAGTTAGTCATCCGTTAGGAGTTTTCTAACATGATGCTTCTTCGGAAAGTTAACACGATGGTCACATGTTAACCACCTAAAACCATTCATTAGCGAGCTATTGATATTCATTTATGTGAATCTTTAAAGATAGATTAGTCATCTGTTAAGAGTTTTCTAATCTCACTTATCAAAGAAAGCAATACTGATGGTCACAATACAGCCACAAATATAAGCATTTATGTAGATCATATAACAAACAATTTCACTTTTACAAGTCTTGAACACAAATCTACCATGTTAGCAATTTCAGACCAAAACTACTAAACAAGGATCATAAACCGCATGCAAGAACATGTAATCAACACCATATAATTCAATAGAACCCTTACGTGCAGGAAAGTACTCTTAATTAAAATAAGATATATATTGTGTAAAACCAATCACCGGGTTAGGTTTCATGGTGTAAATAAAATCTACAACTAAGTGATTAATCAGAAGTAGTTAACATCCTAATCATCACATATTCATTACCCAATAAAATCAAACATAATCAAGAACACAACATCAATGAAACATTTATTATACAATCATGAAGATTCAAACACAAATAAGTACTCAGGTTTCATACAGACAAGATTACAACATACAGATTATTCAAGAAACAAGTCTATACTATAATTACATACACTACTATAAACATAAACTAACATCAGCTCAATAATTTGCACAATGATTAGAATACATGTTCAAGAACAAGGAATCGAACCATAAACAAGCAGTGAATTGACGGGGTGGATGATTTAAGCTTCAAAACGAACTCGAGGCATCGAAGTAGATTGATCAAAACTGTCTCAGACCTCTAAAATCGCCATAAAACCAGAGAAAAATCCAACCCTTAGCTTGGTTTCGAATGGCTTTATTTATAGGTGAATTTTGATTTCGCACGGTCGTGCGGTGGCTCGCACGGCCGTGCGATCCTTAGTGTTTCCTGAGGTCATCGCTTACGTAGAATGCACTCGAGATCGTGGGCGGCCGACTAGTGGTTGTCTAGTCATAAAGGGGAACGGTCGTGCCAGGGATGGCACGGTCATTCGGTTCCGGCAATGGGTTGGCACTCGGATGGCACGCCGGGTCGCACGGATGTGCATCTCCGGATTAGTTGTCTTCTGTCGCTCTCGTATGCTCGTTCGGATATCGCACGTCCGTGCGATCTCGGTGTCTTGCTTGATGTCGTGACTGCACCTGGTCGTTCTACTAGAAATGTAGCAATGGCACGATCATGCCTCGGATGGCACGGTCGTGCGAAACCGGTCAGTTTATTGGTTTTGGCCCGTTTGATCAGAAATGCTTCGGAAGTGTCCGTTTTCGTCAGATTTTCATTTTATGCTCCGTTTAAGACCTGAAATTGTATAATTACTGAATTTAGTCCTTAACATTGCGATTTCGGTCAAAAACGCTTAAAACGGAAGTGTTTTGGGGTATAAAAACATGTGTAATTTAACGTATATCAAACCTCCCCACACTTGAACTTTTGCTTGTCCCTAAGCAAAACAACTGTACAAACGATTATTTTTAAAGCGGGAAAATTAAACACACATTAATGTACATAAATGTTTTAACTAATAATGATAGAGATGAGAAAACTTAATGCAATTTTTCACAAAGAAATAGCGTTTTACCATCAATTACTCACTTACTTGCATCTTTTATGTACTTCCCTCGGCTCACTGGTGTAAACTAGTGAATTGTGCACTAGTAATTTTATGTGATAACTCAAAAGCCAGGTCATATAGTAACATTTTCATAGGCTTGTAATGAAATCTCATCTTTACCATTTAACACATAAAAATCAAGAGGACTTTTATTGTGAGTTGTAACTTGGCTAAGGTTTAAAGGTAGGAATGGATATTTACTGGGTGAAGTGTTTCAATCCGGTCTAGCAAATTATCCTAGCAAACCTCACACAAAATTTAAATTCACTCATATTTTTTTTTCAACCACGTATTCACAAACCAAGTGACTCTTTTAAGGTCAGATTGTCAAGACCGGTTTTATCTTTGATGTGTCGCATGTCTTCCTTTATCCTGTAGTGAACATTACTTCCAACTCTAATGGACCGTTCGGCATTGAGCCTAATAGCCCCCACCCTCATTAGAAGTGTATATTCATGTTGGGATTCAGTTTGACTTTTTCTACATCTTCCTTTGTGAGACCAGTTTCCACATCCAATGCATTTGTCGTATCGTTTTGCTCTTCTTTTCATTGCACTTTTGGATGTCCCACAAAATGGTGGCGTTTGTTCTTGTTGTCGCCACTTTTTTCTAACTTCTCCACTTAGGTGAAATATATTCTCCCTAATCTCCGAATGTAAGCTTGGTTTCGCGAATTGTAAGTAGCAAAGCAAATTTAAATCAAATGAATGCATGTCCAGTTCTTTAAAGGTCTGCCGGTAAAAGACCAAACTAAATTCCTACAATAGGAAAATTGTACTAAACCGGAATTCACACATGGGTTAAAACAAATGAAAAGGAAAAGGCTCAACATGGTTTACTATTGGATAATATATATATATATATATATATATATTCAATAACAACTAAATTCCTACAATAGGAAGGGTCAACACATGTTTGTATCCTATTGCCTCTATCATTTTTATATAATTTTTACAGTTAATGTTTTAAACAAGTATATTCAAGACAAGTTCTGAAATGTATACTATTATGCGGCACACTCAACAAAATGAAGTCTTAAGCATATGATGAATGCTTTTCGAATGGCTCAAAACTCACTAATTGGGTGTGTATTTTAGATGCAAATTTATGAATAATTGTGAAAATTTTTATTTCTGAAAATCACTTTAACATTTTCTCATATGTAAAATTATTAGATAAGAATAAATCAAATATGCACAAAAATTACAAACAAGCTAATTAAATTTTTTTTATATACAATTGAAAGCTATTGAGGACAAACAATTTAAGAATCTTAACCCCTCCCCACACTTGAACTTCACATTGTCCCCAATGTGAAATATATATTAGTTAAGCAATTATAAGGAGCTATACTAATAATGTGAAAAGGGAAAGATGTACTCCCTCAGAGTTTGATTTGACTCGTGTAAGTAGACTTTTTGGTGTAGTCATTTCAACCCTTTTTGCATTTCTTGTTTCCGCCTATTTATTTATTTTTTCACTTTCTAAAATAGCCAATCATAAACCAAACATTTATTCACACATAACATATACAAAAACAAACATAAATTTAAAGAGTTAAACTAAATACTGAATTTAAATAAACCAAACGTTCAGAAATTTAAATAGTTCACACCAAACATAATACTGAAAAATAAAAACAAACAAACCATCCATCAAATAAATAAACCAATCCACCTACTCGTCATTGTCATCACCATCACCACCACCATATCCTCCAGTACCTAAGGGGCCTACATCTCCATGACCAGATGGGTTCCAATACGGGAACTAAGGGGGCTCTCCAAAGTAGTTCGGGTAGGCGTTCTGAAGCCCCCCAAAAAGATAAGTAAAACCAGCTTGTACCCCTTGGTACAAGTTATCCTGGCTAGCCCTAATCTGGTCCTGTGTCGATCGAATCGCTAGCTGATCAGCCCTGATGGCATCCTGAGATGCTCGCAGAGCCTCCTGCTCGGCTCTGATGGCTGTCTGATCAGCTCTCATGGCCTCCTGAGATATCTGCATGTGCTAAAACTGCTGGTAGAACTCAGGGTATGTCGGTATGCCCTCAGGCCACCCCTGATACTGGAATGCCTGGTGCTGTGGTGAGTGTGGTGGTTCATGGTGCTGATGCTGCACACCCATCTCTTCATCATCGTCATTTACTGGTACATGAGGCAATGGATCCCATATCTCATTGTTTAGACCTTTCAGTCCATCCCCTGCATCCGTTTCTACAATCATTCTCATAGCTTTCAGTGACTGGATATCAACATACTCCCCCTCAGTCACAAGATGAAGACCATTCACCACATCATCAGTCAGTAAATTTTCATTGAAAGCAATTTGGGTGACATACTCACCTCCATATATCTGACTGTTGTGTACCCTGCCTGAGCAATTGACAAAGTACTTTGCCATTCGCGCCGCTTGGTTGAGGTTTGGTCTTTGAACCAACTCCCAAAGATATAGCAAATCTGGTGTTGGACAGTTACCTTGACTGTCCTTGCGACCGCAAATGGTGTGGCTAAAAATATGGTGCATAACTCGCACGAGTGGATCTCTCAATCTCGAGGCTTTTGACATGCTCGGGTCATAAGGAGGTCCCTCTGCAATTTCAGCCCAAAAAGTATTCCTCACACCGTTGTTTGGAAAATCGAACGTGTTGGTGAATAATTCCTCATTATCCATATCCGCTCGAGTATAAATCCCGAGTCTCCTTCCCAAACGCCCAACTGACCATGTGTTCCACCTCCCTGCCAACCTAAATGTGATCCTTTGCTTGTGTCTGAATTTTGGATTTCGAGTAGCAACCGGTTTTTCATATTGATAAGTCGAGAAAAATTCGATAGCTAGCTCAAGGTAGATCGGTTGGTCAATATTGACTAGACGGGCCAACGGTACAGAAAGCATGTCTTGTAAACGGTCCCTTTGATTTAAATCAGCCATTACTTGCCAATCTAGTCTGCGTGGAATCCCAAATCTGCCTCGCCTTGCCCACAAGGCGTCTCTCCTAGGAATACAAAGGGCCTCTCGTTCGTTATTCATGTCAAATTGTAGGAACGGGTGATTCATCGGTATGAGGAACAATGTTAGAAACAGGAAAACAGCAAAAATTTGTCCCGAAAACTGCCGAAAACTAAGATACGAAGGTTCTGTCCATTCTGATCTGGGGGTTTGGAACGAGCGTGCCAAGGGACGCACGACCATGCGTTGCCGAGATCAGTCACATGTTTCCGGTGATTGCCGAGATCGCACGGCGTGCGATCAACAAAACAACCGTGCAGTTCCGAGCAAATGGCATAATATCGAGAACAACCGAAGTCGCACGCTCGTGCCACGGGGGAAACGACCGTGCGTCACCGTTTCTGCAGAATCCGACCCCTGAACTTTGATTTTTCTGATTTTGTCAAAATCAACAAGTTTTTCACACACACACAGGGGTCTGATATGCCTACGGTTGTTCACGATTTGTTCGATTCTAACAAATACTAGGGTTTTATTTGAGATTTATGAAGAAAACCCTAGAACACTATGAAGATACGGATGGATTTGATTTAAACTAAGATAGAACAAGAAATAGACAAGGATTAACATACCGTGCGAAGTTTTGGGGCGAAACCGTGCGATTAGATCGTGCGAAAATCGGCGAAAATCGGTCTGAACGGGTTGGGGCGGTCTGGGGTTTTTATAGGGTGAAAATGACCAAACTGCCCTTGGGTTTCGCACGGGCGTGCCGCATTTCGCACGGGCGTGCCTCGCCTATGTTTTTCAAACTCTGACCATTTTCCCGGAATCGCATCGGACGGTGCGACTGACCGTTCCGGACGTTCACCGAAAACGCACGGTCGTGCCATGGGTGGCACGATCGTTCCTTTGCTGCAGATCAGTTTTTCTGCAGAATTTCGTTTCAGCAATCGTTTTCGTCGGTTTTCGCCATTTTTTCGATACGCAAACAGTTTTATCATTTTCTATACATAGAATCTTCGTGCGGTATATCTAAGACTTGTACAAATTATCGTGATCTATCAAACACACCTAGATTACACTAAAACTACAAAAACGCAAAAATCACGAAACTACCCCTAAAATGTCAAAAGACATTATTGCTACATTTTTAATCTTTGAGTTAGTAGCGTAGACTCTCCTCCCCACACTTATGAAGTATGCGGGGCTTGGAGTTCAAAAACCTCCAATACCGACTTAATCGGCCCGGCAACGTACAACTTCAATCTATGACCATTCACCTTGAATACATTTCCATTCTTTTCCTCAATTGAAACAGCTCCATATGGATATACAATTTTCACAGTGTATGGGCCCGTCCAACGTGAATGAAGCTTACCTGGAAATAAACGCAATCGTGAATTGTACAAAAGAACTAGATCGCCCGCTTGGAATTCTTTTTGGTCCTTCAAGCGTCTATCGTGCAATCTTTTGGTTCGTTCTTTGTACAAGATGGAACTCTCATAAGCTTGTTGGCGTAATTCTTCCAATTCATGAATCTGGAGAAACCGGGCTTCACCTCCAGTTTTTAGGTCCAGATTTGCTGTGTTAAGAGCCCACATCGCTTTATGCTCCAACTCTACTGGTAAATGGCATGCCTTTCCGTATACAAGCTTAAAGGGAGTGGTTCCAATAGGAGTCTTGTAAGCTGTACGAAAAGCCCACAGTGCTTCGTCTAGTTTGTCCGACCATTCTTTACGGTTTGCACCTACAGACCGTTCAAGAATTCGTTTTAGCCCTCGGTTTGTGACTTCCACTTGCCCACTTGTCTGTGGATGATAGGGCGTAGAAAGACGGTGATGCACACCGTAACGGGACAAAGCTTTTTCAAGCTGGGTGTTGCAAAAATGAGTCCCTCTGTCACTCATAAGCGCCTTTGGGGCACCAAACCTGGAGAACAAACTTTTCAGAAATCTCACGACCACCCTGGCATCATTGGTGGGTAAGGCTTGTGCCTCTGCCCATTTTGATACGTAGTCAACCACTACCGGGATGTACTTATTACCTCGTGAGGGGGGAAATGGTCCCATGAAATCTATCCCCCAAATATCGAAGACTTCACAAACTTGTATCCAATTTTGAGGCATCTCATTGCGTGCCAAGATATTTGTTGCTCTCTGGCAAGCATCACATGCTCTAACATATTCATATGCGTCTCAAAAAATTGTGGGCCAGCAAAATCCAGAGTCTAACACTTTCTTTGCAGTGTAGTTTGCTCCATGATGACCTCCGGTTGGCCCCTCGTGACAGTGACGCAGAATGCTAGTTGCCTCCTCTCTAAATACACACCTTCGGATAACTTGATCGGCTCCGATCCTAAACAAGTATGGTTCGTCCCAGATGTAATTCTTCAGATCCGCAAAGAACTTCCTCTTTTGTTGATATGACAATCCTTTGATAAGGATTCCACATGCGAGGTAGTTTGCAAAGTCGGTGAACCATGGTGACTCGTTATTCATCTCGATACTCAAAAGAAATTTGTGGGGGAAATTATCATTTATTGGCTCCTCCACTGAATTATCTGAATTACCATGCTCAAGTCTCGAGAGATGATCGGCTGCAACATTTAAAGCTCCCTTTTTATCTTGGATCTCTATGTCAAATTCTTGTAATAACAAGATCCATCGAATAAGAAGCGGTTTTGCGTCTTGTTTGCTAAAAAGGTATTTAATTGCCGCATGATCCGTGTACACAATTGTTTTGGACAACACAAGGTACGACCTGAATTTGTCGAACGCATATACTACTGCCAAAAGCTCTTTCTCTGTAGTCGTATAATTCTCCTGAGCATCATGTAGAGTTTTGCTGGCATAGTATATAGGGTGAAAATGCTTCTCCCTTCGCTGTCCTAAGACTGCTCCTATTGCATAATCGCTGGCATCGCACATTATCTCAAATGGCAAAGCCCAGTCTGGTGCAACTAAAATAGGGGCTTCGATAAGCCTTTGTTTCAGCTGCTTGAAAGCATTCATGCATTCGTCTGAGAACACAAATGGAGCATCTTTTTCCTACAAACGGGTCATAGGTCTTGCGATTTTTGAAAAGTCTTTGATGAATCACCTGTAGAACCCTGCATGACCCAGGAAACTTCTGATTGCTCTTACCGAGGTTGGTGGAGGAAGTTTAGAAATGGTATCCACTTTTGCTGGATCAACTTCCAACCCGGCTTCAGAGATTTTGTGCCCAAGAACTACCCCTTCTTTTACCATGAAGTGGCATTTCTCCCAGTTAAGCACAAGATTAGTTTCCTCACATCGAATTAACATTCTTTTCAAATTTCCTAGATATTGATCGAAAGAACTCCCAAATACAGAAAGATCATCCATGAATACCTCCATGGAGTCTTCAATCATGTCATGGAAAATGGCAACCATGCAACGCTGGAATGTGGCTGGTGCATTACATAGTCCAAAAGGCATACGCCTGTAGGCAAAGGTGCCGAAGGGACATGTGAAAGTAGTCTTCTCCTGATCTTCAGGAGCGATAGGAATTTGAAAGTATCCTGAGAACCCATCAAGAAAACAGAAGTATGACTTCCCCGACAGTCGTTCCAACATTTGATCGATGAATGGAAGCGGGAAGTGGTCCTTACGGGTGGCATCGTTGAGTTTGCGGTAATCGATGCAAACTCACCATCCTGTGACAGTACGGGTAGGAATAAGTTCATCCCTATCGTTTAGAACTACAGTAATACCACCTTTCTTCGGTACTACTTGCACTGGACTTACCCAAACAGAATCAGATATAGGGTAAATCAAACCTGAGTCTAACAACTTTATGACTTCCTTTTTCACCACATCTTGCATGTTTGGATTCAGACGCCTTTGATGCTGAGCGCTAGGCTTGTAATTGTCTTCCATGAGAATCTTATGAGTACAAAAGGAAGGATTTATGCCTTTTATATCCATAATTTTCCATGCCATGGCTTTCTTGTGGAGCGTTAGAACTTCGAGAAGCTGTCTCTTTTCTTCTTTTGCCAAAGATGCTGAAATGATGACTGGCAAGCGACACTCCTCGTCTAGAAATGCATACTCAAGATACGGAGGGAGTTCTTTTAACTCCAAAGACGGTGGTTCTTCAACTGAAGGTTTTGATTTTTCTTTAACTTCACGGTCAATTTCCACAAATTGATTTGGACTTTGAGAATCATGTTCACCGATTTGAAAAATCGGCTGCTCAGTTTCGAGAGGTGTGTCCATATCAATTTCTTCAATAGTGCTTTGAAAATGAGAGCTTACACATGTATCGACAATGTCGACACAGTACAGTACATCATCGTGACTTTGCGGATGTTGCATTGATCTTTTAATATCAAAAGTCACGCTCGTCATCTACTCGGAGCGTGATTTGGCCTGCTGCCACATCAACAATCGTCCTCGCATTGTTGAGGAATGGGCGTCCGAGTATTAATGGCACTTTTGAATCTTCGTCCATGTCAAGAATTACAAAATCCACGGGAAAAACAAATTTATCGATTTTGACAAGCATGTTTTCTACGAATCTGCGAGGATATTTGATTGAACGATCTGCAAGTCGAATGCTCATTCTAGTGGGTGTTGGTTCCCCTAGATCTAACTTAGCAAAAACTTTAGAAGGCATAAGGTTTATGCTTGCTCCTAGATCTGCTAGTGCGTTACTGACTGACATGTTTCTGATGAGACATGGAATGGTAAAACTGCCCGGGTCTCCCATCTTTTCAGGTAGACGGTTTTGGAGAACGGCTGAACAGTTTTCATTCATCAACACACAAGACAATCTTTCGAGTTTCTGCTTATTTGTGAGGATGTCTTTCAAGAACTTTGCATATTTAGGCATTTGAGCCAATGCTTTAACAAATGGTATGTTTATATGTAATTGTTTAAACATTTCTAAAAACTTACTATTTTGTTCATCGTTCTTTTGCTTCTTCAATCTGCTCGGATATGGAATAGGAGGGATGAATTCTTTAACTAGCTCCTGGAACTTTGCTGTACTTGCTGGGTCTCGCCTAGCATGAACCTCGCCTGAAGCGTCAGTTTGGACAGGATCAGCAATCGGTGGTGAGTCCGATTTTTCTGGTTCTGTTGTTCTACCATTCCTCGTCATAACTGCATTAACATGCCCTCTCGGGTTTGGTTCTGTGTTACTTGGAAGACCGCCATGTGGTCTCTCAGATAGCATCTTGGCCAACTGGCCGACTTGATTCTCAATGGTTTGCAATGAAGCTTTCTGGCTCCGTAATTCCCCTTCTTGTGCCATAAAACGATCCTCATGCTGCTGATATCGCTTTCAAGACAATTGATTAGCATTGTTGGAGTTGTTTAACAGCTGCGCCATCATTTCCTCTAGTTTTGAATTGGTTTGAGAGGTTTGAGGCTGTTGAGGCTGGGAAGTGCTTCCTGAACCTGAATTATTGTAACGTGGTTGAAAGGTTTGCCCTAAAGGCTGAAAAGATTGTCCTTGGGATTGAAAGAATTGCCCTCGAGGCTGAAAGGATTGCCCCTGAGGCTGCTGTGGTGCGGGAGCGCGTTGAGCGAATCCGAGTGGGTTTTGGTTATTGGGATTGGCTTTCCACCCGAAGTTTGGGTGATTTATCCAACCCGGATTGTACGTGTTGCTGTAGGGGTTATTTTGGGGCCTGATTGGATTGCCCAAATAGTCTACCTCTTCGTGGCCTGTAAACATAACACCATGCTCACATGTACCTGGCTCGTGTGACACTCCACATAGCTCACATGATGATTGTACTTTTGAAGCGTTCTGAGATTGGTCAAACTTTGCTACCAAAGCTCCAATCTGTGCTGAAAGAGCCGTATATGTATCTACTTGATGAACTCCAGGATTGGATACAGCTTTACTTCGTACTCCACTATGACGTAAACTTGACTTTAACGCAGCTTTCTCAATGATTGCATAGGCTTCATTGGGTGTTTTTGTTCCCAGATCACCTCCTGCATAAACATCTAAACATTCTTGTGAGTTATAGTTAAGTCCTTGGTAAAAGTTTAACACAAGTTGTCTTTTGGAAAACCCGTGATGTGGAACATCGATCAGAAGATCTTTGAACCTTTCCCAAGATGCGTGTAGAGATTCTTCGTCATCCTGTTTGAATGTCATAATACGGTTCTTAAGCTTAGTTGTCTTTTCTAGCGGGAAATATTTTTGCATAAAAAGTTCGGCCAACTCGTTCCAAGTTGTGATGGACCCTGCTGGAAGTGACAAAAGCCAAGATCGGGCTTTGCCTTGCAAAGAAAATGGAAAGAGCCGCAAACGAATTGCGTCCTCAGAAACGTCTGTAATCTTAAATGTCGAGCACACTTCGAGAAATGATGCGATGTGTCGACCTGGATCTTCATGATCCTTCCCGTCAAACTGCACAGAATTTTGCTACATGTTAATTATACTAGATTTAATTTCAAAACACCGTGCTTCTATCTGAGGTCAGGCAATGCTCGGTAGCAAGCCCTCTCCTCCTGGTCGGCCAGTCTCATTCAAAGGCTGGTCGTCTTCTGCCATAATGTCTCCTTTTTCGTCCTCTGAACTTTCGCTGTCCGACAGTGTTACTGGTACGTCGATTGCGTCTGCAATCCTTTGTGGAACAACAAGTGCTCTTTCGTGTAGCCGCCTACTTCTTCTAAGGTTATTTTCAGGTTCGTTGGTTGGCTCAGCGTTAACAGGTTTAAGGGGCGTGGACATTAACCTACATGAAAAGGAAAGTATTATACAGATAAAAGAATATAATAATAATATACAGAACATGAATACTAAAACTAATATTTAATATACATATGTTTATATACAAGTTATTATACATTTCTATTTAATTATTTACTCGCTTATTTATTTATTTACATCCGAAAACTATTTTTTTTTCTTCTTTTTTTATATAAATGTGGCTAAAAAGTCGTACATGGTCGTGCATCAACCTATGTACAGCGGTTCGCAACGCTGTGTTGTACATGGTAGTGTAATTGGTTCCCACAGTATTGCGTACCCGATGACTACCTTATGCAAGTATTAATAAATGAATAAATAACAGTTAACTAAGTAAATAAATAAATACAAGAATGAATAAATAAATGAAATAAATACGTATATAAGCGGTTCGATTCCGAACGCGGCTATCAACGTAATTATTAACAGAAATGAAATAACTGTACTGAAATGAAATAAATAAATTGACAGAAATGAAATAATTGAATTGAAGCAATGTAATGTAATAACTGTACAAAAATAAATAAATAACTAAAATGAAAATTAATGGTTCGATCCCGAACGCATTAACTGAATTAAATAAATAAATAAAATGTTAGTTGAACAGTAAATAAAAAGTTAGATTGTTAGTAAGTTAGCGGTTAGTAAAATTAGTAAGTTAGTAAAGTCAGTATAGTTAGTTGGTTAATTGGTTAGTAAAGTCGGAATAAATAAATGAATGAAACAATAAATAAATAATTAGCGGTTAGAATAAATAAAAGTTAGATAAACAATAAATAAAAGGTTAGTCGTTAGTGGTTAGTATTAAAAAGTAATAATTAATTACAAAAATGTACAAGTATTAACAGTTATTTACAGTTTATACATTGGTAAAATAATAACTCGGATTGTTCCATTATTTTCACCGACGTCATCCCCGGCAACGGCGCCAAAAACTTGGTGCGGTGCGTTTATGTATATATTTACACAGTGATTTTACACACGAACTTGAGTTTTATATTTATAAAAATGGTTTATACCTTAACATTTAAACACACACAACAAAGGACAAGTGTATCCCGTCACATATGCAGTAAAGGATTGGAAAGAGCCAGATATCGTCCCAAGGAACCATAGGTGTTATATGTACTGAATCTTTATTATTATTTTACCGATTGTAGAAATAAGTGAATGATTGTTTAACTAAATTAATTAAATTGCAAGTAAAATATAAACATACTAATATCTTATTTCACAAATAACCTAAACATGATATCTATCATATATGTCACCAAAGCACTTAATCAATTTTCCAATTTTAAGACAGTTAGTCATCCGTTAGGAGTTTTCTAACATGATGCTTCTTCGGAAAGTTAACACGATGGTCACATGTTAACCACCTAAAACGATTCATTAGCGAGCTATTGATATTCATTTATGTGAATCATTAAAGATATATCAGTCATCCGTTAAGAGTTTTCTAATCTCACTTATCAAAGAAAGCAATACCGATGGTCACAATACAACCACAAAAATAAGCATTTATGTAGATCATATAACAAACAATTTCACTTTTACAAGTCTTGAACACAAATCTACCATGTTAGCAATTTCAGACCAAAACTACTAAACAAGGATCATAAACCGCATGCAAGAACATGTAATCAACACCATATAATTCATTAGAACCCTTACGTGCAGGAAAGTACTCTTAATTAAAATAAGATATATATTGTGTAAAACCAATCTCCGGGTTAGGTTTCATGGTGTAAATAAAATCTACAAATAAGTGATTAATCAGAAGTAGTTAACATCCTAATCATCACATATATATTACCCAATATAATCAAACATAATCAAGAACACAACATCAATGAAACATTTATTATACAATCATGAAGATTCAAACACAAATAAGTACTCAGGTTTCATACAGACAAGATTACAACATACAGATTATTCAAGAAACAAGTCTATACTATAATTACATACACTACTATAAACATAAACTAACATCAGCTCAATAACTTGCACAATGATTAGAATACATGTTCAAGAACAAGGAATCGAACCATAAACAAGCAGTGAATTGACGGGGTGGATGATTTAAGCTTCAAAACGAACTCGAGGCATCGAAGTAGATTGATCAGAACTGTCTCGGACCTCTAAAATGGCCATAAAACCAGAGAAAAATCCAACCCTTAGCTTGGTTTCGAATGGCTCTATTTATAGGTGAATTTTGATTTCGCACGGTCGTGCGGTGGCTCGCACGGTCGTGCGGTGGCTCGCACGGTCGTGCGATCCTTAGTGTTTCCTGACGTCATCGCTTACGTAGAATGCACTCGAGATCGTGGGCGGCCGACTAGTGGTTGTCTAGTCATAAAGGGGAACGGTCATGCCAGGGATGGCACGGTCGTTCGGTTCCGGCAATGGGCTGGCACTCGGATGGCACGCCGGGTCGCACGGATGTGCATCTCCAGATTAGTTGTCTTCTGTCGCTCTCGTATGCTCGTTCGGATATCGCACGTCCGTGCGATCTCGGTGTCTTGCTTGATGTCGTGACTGCACCTGGTCGTTCTACTAGAAATGTAGCAATGGCACAATCATTCCTCGGATGGCACGGTCGTGCGAAACCAGTCAGTTTCTTGGTTTTGGCCCGTTTGATCAGAAATGCTTCGGAAGTGTCCGTTTTCATCAGATTTTCATTTTATGCTCCGTTTAAGACCTGAAATTGTATAATTTCTGAATTTAGCCCTTAACATTTCGATTTCGGTCAAAAACGCTTAAAACGGAAGTGTTTTGGGGTATAAAAACATGTATAATTTAACGTATATCATAGCACCTTGTAGCTGATCAAACAAATCATCGATTTGAGGCAAAGGATAGCGATTCTTGATTGTCAACTTATTCAATTCCTTGTAGTCGATGCAAATCCGGAACGAATCATCCTTCTTTTTGACAAAAAGGACTGGTGCGCCCCAAGGAGAGGTGCTAGGGCGAATGAAGCCTTTGTCAAGCAATTCTTGGAGTTGACTCGAGAGTTCGCGCATTTCGGACGGAGCGAGTTGGTAAGGAGCTCTAGCGATAGAATTTGCTCAAGGAATGAGGACGATACGTAAGTCGATATCACGACTCGAAGGTAAACAAGGTAAGTCATCAGGAAATACGTTAGGAAATTCACGAACAACGGGAACATCGTTCACGCCTGTGATTCTTTTCTTTTCCTTCTCGCTACTACAATGTGCCCCAAGAAAGCTTGGTATTCCTTGCGGAGATACTTGCTAGCCTGGACACATGACATGAGTTAGAGTTTCTTCGATGCGACTTCACCGTAAACACACAATTGATCACCATTAGCGAGCGAGAATCGAATCATTTTATCATAGAAGACAACTTCAGCATGGTTTTCGCGAAGAAAGTCCATGCCTACTATAACGTCAAAACTACCGAGCTGCGTCGGAATAAGGTCAATAGGGAAGACGTGTTTGTTGAGTTCAAGAGTACAATCACGTAGAATAGAATTGACAGCGATGGTTCTTTCGGTGGCAACTTCAACATCGAACGTCGAGGGGAGATGGCCACGCTTACGATTAAGGAGCTTTTCGAATTCAAACGATACAAAACAGTTATCGGCTCAAGTATGAAACAAACACGAAGCATATATACCATTCACAAGGAACGTATCATTAACCACATTGTTGTCGACTTGAGCCTGGCATGCGTTGATGTTGAAGGCACGGCCGCGGGCTGCTGGCTGCTGCTGTTGCTGCTGTTATGGCTCTTGCTTCACTACTCGATTCGGGAACATGTTTACGAAGTGGTTGGGATCACCACACGCAAAGCAAGCTCTAGCATGGATCGCGGGTGCAGGATCCGCTTGTTGGCCTTGAGGAGCAGGAAGTAGAGCTTGTTGAGCAGGAGCTTGACCTTGAGCTGGAGCTGGAGTTTGACGTGGACCAGTACGGCAGTTGGCGGTGAAGTGGTCGTACATGTTGCAGTGCACACAGTATCTACAAGCGATTCCCACTGGACGGTGATAAGTACAAGTAGGGCAAGCCGGGTGAGGACCAGTATACGCACGCTTAGCCGGCG
This sequence comes from Helianthus tuberosus, assembly GCA_030545235.1. Lineage (NCBI taxonomy): Eukaryota > Viridiplantae > Streptophyta > Magnoliopsida > Asterales > Asteraceae > Helianthus > Helianthus tuberosus. The sequence continues at coordinate 33,807 of JARYGA010048022.1, forward strand.
GTGCGTTGGTAACCGGTGCCGCTACTTGGCGGTGTTGAGGCTGCGGTTGAGCAGGTACTGTAACAACTCTCATTAAAAAATTCCTAATTATTATTTTAATTGTCCAAATAGGAAACCCTAATTGAGAAACCCAAGTAATTCTGAACAAACCCTAAAATTTTCAGAACAATTGGAATCAGGATTAGGGCCCCTAAAACTCAGGGGGGGTAAAACCCTAGTTATGATTATCTAAATAAAACGTTGTTGAAACTGAATTTGCATGCAACGTTGACTCACCTAGGCTACCTGAGACACGAGGCTACCCTAGGCTAGGGGGTATGTTCCGCGACACGCGACAGGGACGGAGGAAACCTCCGCGACATGTGGGGGTGTCAATTTGGGGTATAAACACAGGGGCTTGGGACTTGAATTGTTTGCATATTTCGACGTTAAAACTCACTTCATACACTGAGTTATCGTAGAATTATTACAAAAAACACACGATTCACGAAGTGCTGCCGCAATTCAGGGTAATAACTCGATCGCTGATACGATTCAATGTCCGATCGATTAAACTATCCAATGGATGTTTAAGTGCTGCCCACATTAGGGTTTATGCTTTGTCATTCGTTGTTAATTCAATGGATGTTTAAGTATCGCACTTTGTCATTCGTTGTGAAGGTTTTAATCTCGTGAGTTATCGTAAATGTTGTATTAAGTTACTAACCTAGTTTGTGTGCATTATTATTTAAACTAGGTTATCAAGGCTAATCAGTAGGCTAAGCTCTGTTCGAAATTAAATCTGCAATGTGAGTCATTTTCTTTTTATCAAAACTATTTACAAAAGCATGTTTATTTCAAAGTTATAATTACGGGGATTAAGTCTTTGTAATCACCAAGTTACAGCCGGTATGTGGGGTTTTGTATACATTACTTGATAATCGTCACCATTGGGGCAGCCAATGGGGGATATGACCATAGTCACAGATCCGGTCGAGTGACAAATACCGTGGGTAGTTGGTTTGATATCAGGAACATTGTAATCGCTCTTAATACTGTAAATTATAACAAAAGAGTCATTTTATTAAAAAGAATGATTCACTCAGTATTTCCCGCTGACAAAACCTTTTTCAAACATGTTTCAGGTGATCTGTTGTGATCCAGGAAAAGTGTCGTGAAGCACTACAAGATTAAGGAAGTGGCTCAGTATAAAAATAAAGAAACATGTTTTGTAAAATAAAAGATTTCTTTGTGAAATCTCAAGATTGTAAATTACCGGGTTTTATCCCGAGTTGTGAAATAAAATAATCGGGAAATATTTCAGTTTTAAAAAGATCCTGAAGAAACTTCCGCTGTTAAATAAATACCACGGGCTTTCTGTCCCGCGGCTCCTGAAACGGGTAAAACCGGGTCGGGGGCCGTGACAGAAAAAGGTGGTATCAGAGCCACTGATTTAAGCCTATTAAGTATTTAGAAATACTTAATTTTTTACTGATTGCCAATTATGTGATTATGTGTTTTATTAACTGATTATTTGTTAGTTACGGTATGGGTAAACAAAAGCTGTCAAACATCTATCTTAAACTAGATTGGTCATCCAACGAGAAGGGAAGTTCATCCCAAACAAAACCTTATGTAATTCCTGAAGAAGGAATATTTGTCCGTAAAGCGCAGTATGAAGAACCACTTTCTCCTAGTAAAAGAAGTCTGATTATTAGAAAAAGTAAGGAGAAAATAAAGAAATCCCGAGAGAAGAAAGTTAAACAGGAAACCCAGGAATTAACCAGTAAAATACCTTGGGAGGACAAATTAGATGAGAAATGGGCAGATCTTTATATGCTAGCTACTGTAGCAGTAAATGCAAATCTCTAAATATTTTAAAATCAAGTTTTAGCACTTACAGTCCAGAAATCTTATCCAGTAAATAAATAAATTTATAATAGAACCTCGTGTGTTTTAAATTTTCATTTGTTTTGTATTTACCCAGTATTTAAAAGATTTCCTATGAAAATTTTGTTATACATTAGTAATTGTGTGTATTTTGCATAACAGCATGAGTAACTTGTCTGACGCCCTTCAAAACCTAAATCTCTATCCAGTAAAAATAGAGGTTTCCCAAGATTTCAATAGGTATATACCAGACATAGAAGAACCTGTTGAATTCAATGCTTCACCACCTCCAGAGAAACCTAAACCCAAGAAGAGGAGGAGATTTGTGGGATGGAGACGTGTGCGTAGGAGGAAGCCTAAAACCAGGAAAATTCCTAAAATAGAAAATCCTTTAGACAAAGGAAAAGGGGTTGAAGTCAGTGAAGGTTTTAGGTCATTGGAAATGGAATTGGGAAAAGATTCTAGGCCACCAGGAATGGAATATGGAGGAAGTTCTAGGCAAATCCGGAGGGAAGTCGGAGAAAGTTCTAGACAGGTGGAGGAGTTACCTTTTCAGGAGGAATTAGATCGGGCATTGGCAAGCTGTGATGTTGTCAGGCCAATTAATAATAATCTGTACCCTACTATTGAAAATCAACTACCAATAAACTTAGAACCAGCAATTCCAGACCCTATAATCCATACTCAACCTCTGGGGATAGACGAATGGTGGACAAATGATTGGCAGTTTCAAAACCTAATCAATAGTCCTTATTCCTTTCTTCCTCAATTCGACCCAGAACCATTACCAAATCCACCCATGAGTAACGAGAATTTAGCAGAACTTCGCCATTTTGGCGAAGAGTTAATGGATGCGGGAAATAGAATCAGGGAGTTAGGGGGACAAATTGCTTGGAAGTATGATGAAAGGGAGCTTCGTTTTTAGGACGACAAGTGACGAGAGATAGTAGGATGGTGAAACTGTGGTTGTGTAATAGTAAAAGTAAATAGTGAAATCAGTCTGTAAAATAACTACGAATAAAACTCTGTAAGATATTGGTGTGTAGTGATGCATACTATAAAAGATATAAAATGAAATCGAAAAATCGATAGTTTTGACTATACGTGTATTGTGAAAATTGTCTGATTGTTTTGTGTATAATTGTTATTTATCAGATACTAATAAAATTATATATATTAATTATCAGATGGCAAACATTGGTAATGAACCAAGTAAATGAGGTTAATCAGTCTGAGCAACATCCAGGGGATCAATATATAACTAGGCAAGATATCGAAAATATTGTTGCTCAAGGGATAGCCAATGCTATTCCAGCAATCGTTGCTGCTGTAAAGAATCCAATTGAACCACAACAAATCGTTCATAGTAAACGTATTTCTGAAGATAACTTCAGTAATAGTGTAAACGGAGGTGATAATCATGTTAATCATAATGAGGAACCACATCAAGCTCCATTTCCTAAGAAAATGAAAGCCGCAACGCCTGGTTACACTTTCAAAGAATTCCTTGCTTGTAAACCCACTGAATTTGCAGGCAATGAAGGAGCAACGGCATCACTGCGTTGGTTAGAGAAAACCGAAGCAGTAATTGCAATAAGTAAATGTGCCAAAGATGATCAGGTCATGTACGCGTCAAATCTTTTCAAAGAATGAGCGCTCGAATGGTGGAACACTGTGTTACAATCAAAAGGGAGAATAATAGCTTATGCCATGAATTGGGAAGAATTTAAGAGTCTTGTAGAAAGAAAATTCTGTCCCGAGTATGAAAAAGAACAAATGAGAAATAAGTTTTTAAATCATCGGATGATGGGTGTAGATTGTCGCGGTTATACTTCGACATTCTTTGAATATGCTAGAGTGGTGCCAACGCTGGCTTCGCCAGAACCAGTACTCATTTCTCGCTATATTTGGGGATTGATTAGTGAAATCCGCAATATCGTTAAAGCTGCGAGACCTCACACTATTGACGATGTTGTGGAACTAGCTAACACCCTAACCGATGAACTGGTACGTACACAAGATGAAAACAAGAAGAAAGAATTGGCTCAGAAAATTTCCCAAGGATTTCGTGCGGGTAATAGTAGTAATTTCAAGAGAAGAGGAACTGGGCAATTCTCAACTCCGTCATGCTGCAGGAAATGCAAGAAGAAACATTATGGAAGATGCGATATAACCTGCAATTTTTGCAAAACTGTAGGACATCATGAAGAAAACTGCAGAAAGAAAACAATAGTCTGCTATAACTGTGGAGAAAATGGACATTTCAAAACAGAATGTCCTAAATTGGGTAAACCAGCAGACAACAAAATCAAGGCGACCGACGGAACTATTAAGAAGAATGCCAGGGCATTTCAGCTGACCACTCAAGAAGCAGAACTCATCCCAGATGTGATAGCGGGTACGTTCTTAGTTCACAACGTATACGCAAAAGTATTATTTGACTCTGGTGCAAACCAAAGTTTTGTAAATACTTCATTCTGTCAAGCTCTTAATTTACCTTTAACCAGTATTAGGCAGATTTTTACAGTCGAAACTGCAGACGGAAATTCAGTTAAAATAGATAAAGTTTTGCAGGAAGGAAATATAGAACTTTTAGGGCATAAATTCTCTGCAAACCTATTGCCAATGAATTTAGTTGAATTTGATGTTGTGTTAGGAATGGATTGGTTAATAGTCAAACATGCTCGAATTCTTTGTGATAAGAATTCCATAGAAATTCAAGCACCAACCGGAGAAGTAATCGTGATTACAGAAAATAAGCCACGTAAACCCATGAAGTTCGTATCAGTAATGAAAGTTGCTAGTTATGAACGAAAACAAGGAATAGTATATATGATTTCAGTAATCATTAATACTAAGGGTAAAGAACTTAAGGAAATTTCTGTAGTCTCAGAATATCCGGATGTATTTCCAGAAGAATTACCAGGATTACCCCCAGATAGGGAAGTAGAATTTAGGATTCATCTAATTCCTGGAACTACACCGATAGCTAAGGCACCTTATCGGTTAACACCCACAGAAATGTTAGAACTGAAAAAGCAATTAGATGAATTACTAAGTAAAGGATTCATACAACCTAGTTCATCTCCTTTGGGCGCACCAGTGCTATTTGTTAAGAAAAAGGATGGTTCAATGAGAATGTGTATCGATTATAGAGAATTAAATAAGGTTACAATTAAGAATCGATACCCATTACCTAGGATTGATGATCTGTTTGATCAACTTCAAGGAGCTAGATATTTTTCTAAGATAGACTTACGCTCCGGATATCATCAATTGAAGGTACAAGAAGAAGACATACCTAAAACTGCTTTCAGAACTAGGTATGGTCATTACGAGTTTACAGTCATGCCCTTTGGGTTAACGAATGCACCTGCTGCATTCATGGACATGATGAATAGGATCTGTAAACCGTATTTGGATAAATTTGTAATTGTTTTTATAGACGATATACTTATTTATTCCAAAAGTCAGACAGAGCATTGTGAACACCTTCATGCACTCTTAACTTTGTTAAGAAAAGAAAAGCTTTATGCCAAATTCTCGAAGTGTGAATTTTGGTTAAAGGAAGTGCAATTCCTAGGACACATGGTGAATCACGAAGGTATTCACGAAGATCCTGCTAAGATAGAGGCAATTACTAATTGGAAGGTTCCACAAACAGCAATGGAAGTTAGAAGTTTTATAGGTTTAGCTGGGTACTATAGACGGTTTATTAAGGATTTTTCCAAGATAGTTGTTCCATTAACTAAGCTAACCTGCAAAGCAGTTAAGTTTGAATGGGGATCTAAACAAGAAGAAGCCTTTAGAATTTTGAAGCAGAAATTAACAAATGCTCCAATCTTAGCCTTACCAGAAGGAACTGAAGATTTTGAAGTATATTGTGATGCTTCAAAACTAGGATATGGATGTGTGCTTATGCAACGCAAAAAGGTGATTGCATATGCTTCAAGGCAATTGAAAAAGCACGAAGAAAACTATACGACTCATGATTTAGAATTAGGAGCAGTAATTTTTGCCCTTAAAATTTGGAGACATTATCTGTATGGAAGTAAATTTACTGTTTATACAGATCATAAAAGTTTAAGATATATATTTGGGCAAAAAGAATTAAACATGAGGCAAAGGAGATGGATGGAAATCCTAAGTGACTACGACTGTGATATTCAGTATCACGAAGGAAAGGCAAATGTAGTTGCAGATGCCTTAAGTCGTAAGTATTATGAGAAACAACGACGGGTTCGTGCTCTCAGATTAAATCTACAAATAGATTTAATGGAACAATTGAAGAATGTTCAAGCTACAGCAATCAAGGAGGATGCTGAAGGAATGAAAGGACGAATAAAGGAATTAGAACAAGGAGCAGATGGAATTTAGAGATTCCACAAAAATAGAATTTGGGTACCTAAGCAGGGAGACTTAAGACCTAAGATTTTAGAAGAAGCCCATAAATCTAGGTATACTATGCACCCAGGAAACAATAAGATGTACCAAGATTTAAGAACGAATTTCTGGTGGATAGGTATGAAAAAGGATATAGCTAGATATGTTTCTAAGTGTCTTACTTGTTCACAAGTTAAGGCAGAACACCAGAAACCTTCAGGGTTACTACAACAATTAGAAATGCCTATATGGAAATGGGAACTCATAACAATGGATTTTTGTTATTAAGTTACCCAAAACAAGAAAAGGTAATGATGCGATTTGGGTAATTGTAGATCGGTTAACCAAATCAGCTCACTTTCTACCAATGAAAGAAACCTTTAGTATGGAAAGATTGGCAAAATTGTATGTAGATGAAGTCGTATCCTTACATGGAGTTCCACTCTCCATTGTTTCGGATAGGGATAGTCGTTTTACTTCTCATTTCTGGAAAAGCTTCCAGCAAGCTATGGGAACTCAACTAAACCTAAGCACGGCATATCATCCACAAACAGATGGACAAAGTGAAAGGACGATCCAAACTCTAGAAGACATGCTTAGAGCATGTGTAATAGATTTTGGTGGAAATTGGGACGATCACTTACCATTAATTGAATTCTCCTATAACAATAGTAATCATTCAAGTATTGAAACTGCCCCATTTGAAGCACTGTACGGAAGAAAGTGCAGAACTCCAGTTTGTTGGGCAGAAATAGGAGAAAGTCAATTGTCAGGTCCTGAAATAGTGCAAGAGACGACTGATAAGATTACTCAAATCAAGGAAAGACTGAAGACGGCTCGCGATCGTCAGAAGAGTTATGCAGATAATCGGCTCAAGCCACTTGAATTCCAAGTAGGAGACAAAGTACTATTAAAAGTTTCTCCTTGGAAAGGAGTAGTTAGATTCGGAAAGAAAGGAAAGCTAAGTCCAAGATACGTAGGACCATTTTCAGTGATCCAGCGTATAGGACCGGTTGCTTATCGTTTACAACTACCAGAAGAATTAGCTGGAATACATGATGTATTTCATGTACCTCTTCAAGATATAGAAGTAAATGAAAAGCTGAAATTTGTTGAAAAACCTCTTCAAATTGAGGATCGAAAGATCAAGTTTCTCAAACACAAACGACTAGTTTTAGTCAAAGTCAGATGGGATTCAAAGAGAGGAGCTGAATATACTTGGGAGCTGGAATCAGAAATGAAGCGAAAGTATCCTCATTTATTCCAGTAAATCTCGAGGACGAGATTTTTATTAAGGTGGGGAGAATGTAACAACTCTCATTAAAAAAATTCCTAATTATTATTTTAATTGTCCAAATAGGAAACCCTAATTGAGAAACCCAAGTAACTCTGAACAAACCCTAAAATTTTCAGAACAATTGGAATCAGGATTAGGGCCCCTAAAACTTAGGGGGGTAAAACCCTAGTTATGATTATCTAAATAAAACGTTGTTGAAACTGAATTTGCATGCAACGTTGACTCACCTAGGCTACCTGAGACACGAGGCTACCCTAGGCTAGGGGGTATGCCCCGCGACACGTGACAGGGACGGAGGAAACCTCCGCGACACGCGGGGGGTGTCAATTTGGGGTATAAATACAGGGGCTTGGGACTTGAATTGTTTGCATATTTCGACGTTAAAACTCACTTCATACACTGAGTTATCGTAGAATTATTACAAAACACACACGATTCACGAAGTGATGCCGCAATTCAGGGTAATAACTCGATCGCTGATACGATTCAATGTCCGATCGATTAAACTATCCAATGGATGTTTAAGTGCTGCCCACATTAGGGTTTATGCTTTGTCATTCGTTGTTAATTCAATGGATGTTTAAGTATTGCACTTTGTCATTCGTTGTGAAGGTTTTAATCTCGTGAGTTATCGTAAATGCTGTATTAAGTTACTAACCTAGTTTGTGTGCATTATTATTTAAACTAGGTTATCAAGGCTAATCAGTAGGCTAAGCTCTGTTCGAAATTAAATCTGCAATGTGAGTCATTCTCTTTTTATCAAATCTATTTACAGAAGCATGTTTATTTCAAAGTTATAATTACGGGGATTAAGTCTTTGTAATCACCAAGTTACAGCCGGTATGTGGGGTTTTGTATACATTACTTGATAATCGTCACCATTGGGGCAGCCAATGTGGGATATGACCATAGTCACAGATCCGGTCGAGTGACAAATACCGTGGGTAGTTGGTTTGATATCAGGAACATTGTAATCGCTCTTAATACTGTAAATTATAACAAAAGAGTCATTTTATTAAAAAGAATGATTCACTCAGTATTTCCCGCCGACAAAACCTTTTTCAAACATGTTTCAGGTGATCTGTTGTGATCCAGGAAAAGTGCCGTGAAGCACTACAAGCTTAAGGAAGTGGCTCAGTATAAAAATAAAGAAGCATGTTTTGTAAAATAAAAGATTTCTTTGTGAAATCTCAAGATTGTAAATTAGCGGGTTTTATCCCGAGTTGTGAAATAAAATAATCGGGAAATATTTCAGTTTTAAAAAGATCCTGAAGAAACTTCCGCTGTTAAATAAATACCACGGGATTTCTGTCCCGCGGCTCCTGAAACGGGTAAAACCGAGTCGGGGGCCGTGACAGGTACTGCCTGGAGTGGAGCGGCAGCTGTGACAGCGCAATTCTTGCTACTGTTGTTGTTGTTCTTCTTCTTCCTCTTGCGACGGGAGGACTTTGATGACTGCGGTGCGGCGGTGGTTTCAGCGGTTGAAGCAGTGGTAGCTTGATGAAGATTCTTGAAGGCTTTATCCCAGTAACCAAACTTGACTCGCTTGTCGTTGATCTCAGCAGCGAGTAAGAAGGTTTCCTCAATCGTTGTCGTCTTTGCAGCTTGAACGAAATTAGCCACGCAATCTAGAAGAGCACGGATATACTTCTTGATGGTGATTTCGGGCGTAGTAACTTGACCTGGACAGATTATGCTTAGCTGCTTAAAGCGAGTAGTTAAACCAGCGTTGTCACCATCCTTTTGCTTGATATGCCAGGACTCGTCCTCCAGCTTTTGGCACTCGTGGAGAGGGCATAACTCTTGCATTATAACATCCTTCAACTCATCCCACGTCAGCCCGTACGCTGCATCATTTCCGCGCTTGTTTCTCTCGGCTATCCACCAATCTTGAGCTCTGGATTGGAAGACGCCAGTGGCGTTAAGAGTGCGGAGATTATTAGGACAGCCACTCTGGCGCAGGGTGAATTCGATCGAATCAAACCATTGGAAGATGGTCGTAGGCCCATATTCGCCGGTAAATTCTTTCGGGCCGCAGGCTTTGAACTGCTTGAAGCTAAAAGTAGACTTTGGTGAATCAGTCCTGGACTCTTCAGAGGACTTGCTACCATTTTCATTCAGCTCACTAACGATTTGCGGGATAACTTTCGCTATCTACTTAGCGACGAGTGAAGCGATACGCTTGTCGTCATGATTGCGTCGAGCAGATCGGGAGTGAAAGGATCCAAATGACGACATTGTCTGCAACAGACATCACCATAGGACTCAGAAACAATTCGATTAATTCCTAGTATAGTCCAGCGAATTCTCCCAAAGCCACTTTATAAAGCACAGGAACACGTCGAATCACATAGTCACGTAAACACATAGGCACATAATCAGAGAATCACATAAACACGTAAGCACATAAACCACAGAAACCACACTATATATTGCACGTATTCACCTACCCTGGTCGCACATAATCACCTATCATTCAAAGTCCGTGAGTTCGAGAATAGCGATTGCGATTAGCAAGTATACAACGAGTAGCATAGCATAAGCGAGCAACATAGCATGCGATTATCCACGAGTAGCAGCGATTTGTTAACGTTTTGAGGTAGATGTGCAGTGCGAGTCGTGTGTGTAGATCAAAGCGAAAAGCGTATAAATCACCAAAAATCGAAACACATAAACAGGTGAAATCACATAAAACACATAAAATCCACATAAAAGCGACAAATATCAGAGTTAGCGGTGGCTAAAGCCAAAATCGAAAGACATAAAATCGAAGATAGATTGTCTCGGATTGATAGACGTTGACTACCCAGAGTGGTTCGACTATTCACAAGGACTTTTGGTACACACTTTGGCTTTCGGTAGTGTGCTCTCGCCTTGATTTGGGCGAACGGCACGCATCCTTCCAGTTACAGCGTAACTTCAAGGCGTTGGAGTCCGTCGAGACTTTGGTGAGAGTTTTGTAAAACCAGAATAGAGCATGAAACAAGTCGTCAAGGTCCGGGTCTCACCCCTGTCTTAACAACTTTGTTCATGTCTTGATGAGATAGAGGGAAAATTTACGTCGAAGTATGGATTTCACTCCTGTTTCAACGCAAATTCTCGTTGTTTTTTTATAGAAAAATAGTGCGTCGAGCGGGTGATCTAATCGAGAGTTTGCGGTTTTCACACCTAATCTCGACACAGATTTTCCCCTCTCATTTAGAATTGTGTGCGGTGCAAACCCTAAGAAAGGCTAGGTGATAGTGTTTAGCGAGTGCGAGCGAGAATAGCAAGTAAGCTCGTGCGGAACCCCTACTGGGTTCGCACAAGTCGGTCAGTTGGTACTTAGACTATAGACTAGGTCATTTCTAAGACATCGACCCGGACTAGGTCGAGTCTTGCCTAATTCCCTATAGTTATGGCTATGATACCAATCTGTCACACCCCAACCGATGACGGAAACATCGGGGCGCGGCACTGAGCGAAACAGATTGTCAAGAGAAATCCCATAACAACTAAATTACCAGATAGTTAATATTATGTCCCATACCATAACCCATCAGGTAATCAAATTATTACAGACATAGATATTCTCAAAACAAAACATGTTCCGACAACTCAGATTTAAATAAATTGTCTTTGTTTCTAGACTCTCCTACTCGATTCCATGAAAGCAAGCAACATCCTAGCATCTCAAACACCTGTCACATACGTTAAAATAAAGGTCAATACACATAGTGTAAAGCTGAGCATACACTACAAGAAAAGTGACCATTAGATACTAAATTATTAGGGACTGATATATCAGTCTCCAATACGCAATATTTGAGACTGATTTATCAGTCACTGATAATATTAGGGACTGATTTTTATGCGCCATATATTAGTTACTAGAAATCAGTCTCTAATATCTAAACACCTTAAATTTCAGTAGCAAATATGTTTGCATGGTATAACGTTTTGGAAGGACGATTATTGACAACTAAATTTTAGTCTCAAATATGTTCCCTCTATAATGAAAAATGACACATCTATGTTGGAGACTAATATTCTGTCTCCAATATAGATGGAACATATTAGGGACTGAATACAAGTTATTAATATTTTTAAGACATCCATAATTAGGGACTGATATTTAGTTTTGAATACCTTTTTATATAGGAAATTATTGGTGACTAATTTTCAGTGTCCAAATATGTTAAGACTTTTCGAAAACTTATTAGGAACTGATTTTCAGTCTCCAAAGTTTTATACAGACATAAGAAACAATGACTGATAATTAGTCTCTAATAATCGATACAAATCATTATATTTTAAAGAAGAAATCATGGACTCAAAATTAGTCCTCATATTTATTGTAACATACTATATTGGGGACTAGTATTTAGTTTAAGAAAAGAAATTTTTTTATAAACAAGCCCAACCCGAGCTTCACTTATCAGGCTCCAGCATAGTTAAGTTTGGGCTCGACTCGGCTTGTTTACACTCTAGTGAATTCGATCAACTGTTATAAAAGAACTAAAGACTAGAAATCAGTCTCTAAAGTACTTGTAAAAACCATATTGGACACTATTTTTTAGTGCACAAAGCTTATTTGTAGACATAAGATCATAGATAACTTAAACACTATTTAAAAAAAGCATATGCATTATACGTTTAACATAATACATGATATTTCCAAAATTAGTCTAAATGAACATAAAATAAGTGCAAAGTTCAAGAAAATACATAATAAAACTATTAGCATCTAAATCAACCTATTGCAGCACATTAACAACCTTCACATGTCCAAGTAGCACAAGTCTCTAAAACACGTCATTGAGCCTAATCCAAACCAAAATCGGCTGTTGTACAACTTTGCCAAACTTTATTAAATACTACGTGTGATTCCTTCCTTGATAATTATACTTTTACCTGCAAACATAATATTTATAGTAAATGATTAGATAACGTAAAACAATTATACTATTACATATATATAAATAATCAAAACTCTTACAAAATTTATAGAATGAACATTATCAGTCATCATTGTCTGACTCATCATTTTCAATTTCATTATTGGGCTTATCAGCGTCTGACTCATCCAAATTTGTCTCTGAACCAAAATCTTTCATGCTATGATCAGAATCATCTATCTCATCAGTAATAAAACCATCTATAGTGCCATCAGAATGATGTTGAACATCAACAGTTTCAACAATTTCATCTTCAACGTCTTCACGATGAAGGTTGACATCTACTAACATATCTTCTTCATTCTGATTTTATGGAATATCCCACAAGTGCCTATGGGTAATTCTTTCAATGATTTTCCATTGTGAATTTGGTTTAAGTATATCATTTATATAAAACACTTGTTTTGCCTGGTTTGCTAAAATGAAAGGATCATCCTTATAAGCATGTCGGGACGTGTCTATGCTTATAAAATGAGGTTCAAATATCACGTGCTCTCTTCGTCGATCAGTATCAAACCATGTGCATTTGAATAAAATAATATGATAACCTCTTATGAATGACAATTCAATGACTTCATCAAGGTATCCATAGTAATCGTCCTCGATATCATTATGAACGCCCGGTACCGTAACTCCACAATTTTGTGTTTGTCTGCAGTCATCGCTTGACTTAACTAAAAATTTTACTCCGTTCACTATGTATCCCCTTTGTGACGAAACTCGGTTATCAGGAAGGCATGACAGTGCATATAACTCCTCATTAATTTGAGATGGATTTAGCACATACATCTCTCGAACCTGTTCTCAAATTTCAACAAAGTAATCGTGTTATTAGAGTGCAGTACAATATCACAAGTAAGCAAAATAGAGTGCGATTGTTACTCGTTTTGCAAACCAATCCGGGAATGTAGACTGTTGCATCTCAGAAAAATCTGATGATTCCGGGTGTTGATTTTGTAAAATGTGTAAGTGTTCCCTGCCACGTGTAGATAAACTATAAATTTACTAACATGTGACACTTAATACTAATATACAACCGAATATTAAAAAGAAAACTTACTCTAAGTACGGTTGAACCTCTTGACAATTGTTGAAGATAAACCATATTGCTTTCTTCATAAGATTAGTAGGAAGCATATGAACTTCTTTCTTCCCAATACCTCGACCATTAATTCTAAAAATATCTAACGCAAAGCTTCGAGCATCACTAGAGGTTTTTTCAACATTTCTATCACGTTTATCCAACTTTGATTCAACACCTCGTAAATACTGTGAACAAAATGTTATAGCTTCCTCAACAACATAACCTTCTGCTATCGAGCCTTCGGGTTTTGCTTTTGTTTCCAACATATTTCTTTAAATGGCCAAGGTATCTTTCGATCGGATACATCCACCTTGATTGCACAGGTCCTCCCAAAATTGCCTCTTGAGGAAGATGCACGCACAAGTGCATCATAACTGTAAAAAATGATGGGGGAAATATTTGTTCAAGCTTGCACAGAATCTTGACTATGTCTTTTTGTAACGCTTCCAACTCTGTGACGTGTAATGTGACTTCGGTAAACAACGGGTTAAAGTGGGTTAGTTTTAACTTTTAACACTCTAGTTTCTAATTTTTTTCTCACAAATTTATATGTTTCTTTTGGGATAACAAGGGATTAGAGAGGGTTGGTTTTGCTTATATGTTTAAATGCAGCATGTAAGATAATCATGTGATGTAGGGGTGAGCAAAGTCCATTACCCGACCAGACCCGACGAATACCCGACCTGAATCGATACCAAAAACCCTTTATAATAATACCCAAAATAGCTCTTTAAATAATTAATCAGTTCTGGTTCTAATATATTTCGGGTACGTCGGTCAACGGGTATAAGACCGACGCAGACCATATGTTCCATTTACTTGTTTTAGTTTATGCTTTTAGGCTGTTGTACCAAATTAGAATTCCAGAGCAGCTATGAAATCTTCAAATTACAACCCACAGCCCAGCCCCGATATTATATAATTACTTCAGTCTAGCAGATTTAAGTTGGATTTTTTTGGGTTTTTAATCCGAACCGACCCGAACCTGATTACGTGTGAATTATAAGCACCGAACTTTGTAACTACCTTCTTCAGTTCGAGCCGGTGTAGGCAATTTATGAATAATGTTTTTAATGATTATGAATAATGTTTCTCTTTAGATTCACCTGCAGAACCACGTGTAGATCCACATGTAGAACAATCCACAGAACAACATGCAAATCCCCCAAAGAGGCGTGGTCCAAGTATAAATCATAGCGTTACCAGGTATTTACAGAATATGCCAGAGGGTTTCAAAATTCCTTTGACACTGGATAAGGCCACAAAAGCCTTCATTGGGACTTCAGCAACCGATTTTGCAACCGAGTTAGGAATAATTGTTCGCGATGTTTTCCCGATGAGATTTCACAAATGGGATTCGGTACCGAAAGATGTGAAAACTCTAATGTATGAGAAATTAGAAGTAAGTTGTATATATCTTGCTTTAAATCATTGAGAAGCTATTATGACCTTACGTTTTCATTTCTATGACTAATATATGTATTCAATGTAGGGAAAATTCGAGCTGCTGCGAACAGATAACGTTTTAATGGCGTATGTAAATAGTCGACTACATATCCAGTGGAAACGCAGCAGGGGTGTTTTGAGTCAGCATTGGAAGAACAATGGAGGAAAAACGAATCCAAGGTTGGCAAGATCTAATATGCATGGTGATTGTCGGAATCAAGACGATTGGAATCATC
This sequence comes from Helianthus tuberosus, assembly GCA_030545235.1. Lineage (NCBI taxonomy): Eukaryota > Viridiplantae > Streptophyta > Magnoliopsida > Asterales > Asteraceae > Helianthus > Helianthus tuberosus. The sequence goes on from JARYGA010048022.1 coordinate 49,059, forward strand.
TATGTGACTATTGGGAGTCAGAAAAAACCCGGGTTAGTATACTGATTTTATTTACAAATCATAATTTATATTCACTAGTTATGTTCTTATTTTTTCGGGTTCTGACATGTATGTTGAATTTTAATTTTGTAGAAATATAGTGATCAAATGGAACTTAACAGAAGAAAACAAGTAAATATAAGCAGGGGCTCTCGGTCGATAGCCAATCATGCATTCAAAATTGTAAGTTTACGCTTTTCTATTCGTAATTTAATAAGTTACTGTTATGTACTAGTAGAATGTTATAGAAAATTTTACTTGTTTGAATAAGCAACTAGTTGGTTTATATATGTTATAAAAAGATTGATTTCACTTTTTTTTAGAATATATTTATTGTTCATTACATAAGTTTTATGATGGCAGAGAAATCACGAGACTCAGTTGCCACCTAGCCCATTAGAAGTTTACTACAAGCTGCACTATAATGCCAAGAAAAAAGGATGGCTAAATGAAGATTCACATATTATATATGTAAGCATCTCCCTGATAAAAGCTTTTGAATTAGAATTTTTCGTCAAATATTTATTTGGGTCTCAAAAAGTTTTAAATGTTATTATTCTACCTTCTATTATGTTAGGATAATATTTGTAAACATAAAGAGGAGGCCATGGCTAGATTGAATACCGAAGGAACCATCGTTACTACTGCTATGGAACACGACGTGGAGAGAAAAGCCATCAAAAGTGTATGTGGTAGGGCTAAAACAATACAATTAGCATGGGAAGTAGGTGTTGGTCCTGTGTTAAGGAAAAAAGATAACTGGATGAAATCGGCAGTCGAATCATCTCAACGAGATTCAACTGAGAACGAAGATTTGAGAAATGAGGTTACTGAACTCAAGGAGGAATTGAAACAGAGTAACGAAAAATACGAAAGAGTGACAGAGTTCTTGAGCCAAAAATATCCAGATTTCGAGAGCACAATATCTACAAATGGTTTGAATGGACTACACAACGAAAGTGACAACACTATCTAGGCAGTTTGTTAAGACGTTTATTACTTTTTTCTCTAATACTCTTCTAAATTTCAGAATTGATGAACTGGCGTTATTTTGATTTTCATTGGCTATTGTTATGACATTAATGCTTGAGTTTATTGTGAGTTTAATAAAGCTAGAATTATTTTGACGAATAATATTAATGTTGTTTTAATGAGAATAGTTTAATATATAAAACTATAATTTCTATCGGGGACTACTTTTTAGTCCTAGAATATATTTGTTAGGAATTGTAAATGCATGTTAGGGACTCAACTAAAATTATATTTGCAACTATTTTTCAGTATGTAAAAAACCATATTGAAAGTAACACATAGTATTAGAGACTAAAAGATAGTCACTAAAAAAGATATTTGGGACTAACTTAAGCGACTAATTTTCAGACCCTAAATAAACATATTGGAGACTAAAAATATTTCTTATCTTAAACTGATTATCAGTCCCTAAAAGTACATATTAAGTACTAAAATAACATAGTATGTGAGACTAATTTTTAGTACCTAAAAGAAGCATATTAAGGACTGAAATCATGTGGTACTTGAGACTAATTTTTAGTATCTAAAACATCTTATTGGATACTGATTTGACATGGAATCACAAACTTAACAAAACTTATTAGGGACAATACATACATGTTTATAGGACCGATTTTCAGTCCTTAAAGTAATACACCTGGGACTAAACTATCGTAGTATCCGACACTAATTTTTTGGTCACCGAAGAAATGCATCGGGGACTGAAGTGACATGGTACCGGGAGGTAAGTTTAGGACTGAATTTTTATGTATCTGAGACCGACTATTAGTCCTGTTTGGTGTCGTACAATAGGGACTGATTCTTAGTTGTTAAAACCAGTATCTAGTACTAGGTATCCAGGACTGGCTGGGGACTGGCAAATCAGTCCCTATTAACCATTAGTGACTGATTCTTACGCATCAGATACTGATTTTTCAGTCCCCAAAAGTCATTTTTTTGTAGTGATACAAGTTTAATAGTATAGTAGAGTTCGAAATCGTTTACGCATAACCAGCGTGTAACATGTAGCAAAGTGAAAGCTAGTAGGATATCGACAGAGAAATATGCACAGACGTGACTGCGAGTTGTAGAATGCGCAACACATATCCCCACTGGGACACGTGAAGTAAAGCCCTTAACAACCCCTGTCCACGACAGGTGCTGAGTCCAAACTATAGTACTATCGTTGCTAAGGTGTCAGGCAACAATCACTGTGTTAACATAACATAAAAGCATTCATCGAATAACACGTAACATGCAATAACGGTCAGCGTATAAATAGTGTTTGCATAGTGTGTCAATTGTGATTTGGATAAGTAACGTATGTAACACCCAAAAGTGCGTAAAGCAAAATGGAATCGAGTATACTCACAGATAGCGTTTAACAAGTAAACACTCTCTTGGATTGAAAGGAGCGCTAAGAGATGAGCCTGACAGTTAACGATAGCATAAGCGAAAGAACGGCGTGTTAAACGGTGAAAAGTGACTAAGTGTCAGATGGTAATCCGATCGGATGGCAATCCGATCGGTTAGCCATTCGATCGGATGTCAATCCGTTCGGATGGTCATCCGATCGGATGGCCATTCAGTCGGATTGACATTCGTTTGGTAAGGATGTGTTTGTGTATGATGGCTTTGAAGTTTTTGTTGTAACATTTTGAAAATAGAGAAGTATCTCTACCTTTCAGGTCGTTCAATCGAACGGCAGTTCGATCAGATGGCGATCCGTTCGGCGAGACATTTTCTTGGAGAACAAGTTCACAGCAGGATTGTCACTTGATCAGATGGTCTACCGATCGGATGGCAATCCGTTAGAACTGACTATGCATTGAACATGTTGAAAATTGTTTTAAGTGTTGAAGACTAAGTATAATGCGATCGGATGGCTGTTCGATCAGATGGCAATTCGATCGGATGACAATCCGATCGGGCGACAATCTGTCCCAACGATCTGATCATCTTGGCACTTAATTGTTTTGAAAGTTTTTGCGGTTTGATCGAGACGGTATGACAACGAGCTAAACAACAGAAACCCAATTATGACCCAAGTGATCCGATCGAACAGGAATCACCCTAATCCGATCTGTTAACTGTTCGAGACGGTTGTTCATGTTTAACCCGAAATCAGTTGTCTCTTGGATAGAATTCAGATCTTGGACCAACACATCACTAAGAAAGAGTAGAAGATCAGAACGAGCTCCGATTCTATCAGTTTTAAGTGCATTGAGTGTAAAAGAGTTGAAAGAAAGTTGGAAAACCATCTTTCAATCCTTTTAACTCCGAAAATGTTTAGATCTGTGCGAAAACATTGTTTGTTCATGTGGAAATCTTTCAGATCTAAGTTGTTCTTGGTGGAATGAAGATAGATCTTGAAGTTCATAAAAACTCCATGATGACATCACCCTAGAACACCTCAAATCCACTGATTTCTCGGTTAAAAGTTAAGATTCAAAGGTGAAAAAGATGAAGGAGTGTGTGTAGATCATAGAAGTACAAGATTTGAGTTGAAAACTTACAAGAACCGTGAGAAATCGAGAGAAAGGAGGCCTTGAGCTAGCTGGTCGAGTGAGAGAGCTGTCACATCACAAATGATGTGACAGGTGGGTATTTATAGGTTTCCAAAAAGGGAAAGTGCACAAGTGTCGGATAGGATGGCACCAATCGGATGACACTCCGATCGGATGGCCATTCGATCGAGTGGCTCCGACGAGTTGCGTTTCAATGTTTCGTTTCGTACGTTGAGCGTTGCGATGCGTTTAAGCGTGTTTCGATTAAGCGATGCGATAGATTAATAATAACTACACAAATCCTATATCTAACATACAATCACTATAAATAACTTGCGTTTAGCATTTGCGATTCAATTGCGATGCGATAGAGTTGCGATTGCGTTTCGATTAATCAGCGCAAATATAAAGTAAACTTGCACAAGTAACACGTAAATAGTACACACACGTAAAACAATATCCAGAACGCATAATTCGGGTTGCGATTGCGATGCGATTAGCGATAAAGCGATAAAACACGCGATAAAACCTCGATTATTCACATATACTCCACATAATACAACTAAAGCAATTAAAATAAAGATTCGATTACAAGTCAAAGAAGTCAAATCAGAAATTAAGCAAGGAGTGACAAATCGCAATTAGCAATCTTTTTTTCCTTTGACTTCAATCTTCACTTTGACTTTGACTTTCGTAACACGGGATATTACAAAACAAACTACCCACTTATCTTTCTACCGGTAATTTAATGACAAAGGTTTAGTATTATTCCTCCGCCCACATCCTTGGATCGGCACATGGTTCTTACCGATACTTTACTACATATATGACGGGGTACACTTGCCCTTTCGTGTGTGTTTTAATGTTGAAGTATAAATCATTTTTATAAATTTTAAACCGAATCATGTGTAAAATTCATTGTAAAAATATGTATATATGTCACAACCCCCGATCCCTTATCTGTCCCGGGAACGGGCGGTCGTGAACTCAGAGTTCGGTGGTATCAATTTTGTTTAGTCTCGCAGCGGAATTTACATCAGGACCGTGGTTAGGAAATGTTTATCAGAGTAAAACCACCATATTTCATATTAATAATAACGTGGGCAAAACCCAAGTTTCTCATTACAATATACTTATAGGGACAAAACCCTATTTTATTGAATTTAAAACATCTTGTTTTAGATAACTTTTATAGCCACTTATTTTCCAAGCCGTCAGTGCTCTCGAGCTGGCTTTATCCCAGTTGGCTTTCACATTGTGTTACCTGAAACATGTTTTAAAAATATTTTGTCAGTGGGAAATACTGGTGAGTGAATCCCAGTTTAATCAAGAAACATTTTATCAATTAACACAGTATTGAGAGCGATCACATTGTTTATTTCTACACAATTACTCATTCAGTACTGTCAATCCTTGACTTGTGGGTCATATTACACATTGGCTACTCGTCGTCCAATGGTAACGTACTGTCATTCCGACTTACTACTCGCAAGTAATAAATTTTGTATACAAAACCCCAAATACCGGCAGTAATTGAAGAACTACAAAGACTCATTCACTGCTTAATCGCATTATAAAATAATTAAGGTTTTGTAAAATATTCCAAAAACATTATCAAAAAGAGGATAAACTCACATTGCTATCTTAGGCTTTTCGTAAGGATTTCCTGGATATAATCTATAATTTATACAAATGTACATTGGTTAGTACCATAACCCTTTGAAATTATTAATGATACCCTCCCCGAGACGGCATTCCAACAACTACGTCGGGCAGAACCACGACAGTTGTTACGGAACCCTAAATCAATCGGGCAGCGTAACTATTATGAAACTGGGGTTATAATACTTACAACGGAGCAGAACCTCGCTAATTAGGGGTATAATACCCAAAATATTATGTCTATAACTTCAGAATTCGTGAATGAGATTTGAGAATGAGCGACAGAAACTGAAAACTGATGCCTGCTATTTATAGTTGTGATATTGCATCCTGTCGCGGCCCGCGTAAAAGACAAGGTAACCTTACGCGGCCCGCGTCAACACCAGTCAACACTATAGCTTAGCTGAGTCGTTGAGTAGGTCCGCCACGATGTCGACACGTGTCGGCCTCTGGTGTAATCGCGTGTTATGAGTCCGCGCGGCCCGCGTCAACTTAGACGAGGTTTTACACGGCCCGCTTGAACTTAAGAATTCAGCGAAGTCCGGTCAACACTCCCATACGGCCCGCATAAGATGTTGGGGTGGGTTTATGCGGCCCGCCTCAACTTACATTTCAGGTTTTTATTTTATTTTTATAAACTATAACATATATCGGGCTTGATTTTAACATACGGGGTATATTATAAGACATATTAGAATATTTTAAGATATAATAAGGTGTCGGAAATATTATAAGGATGTTGGTTTTACCGAGGGTTGTTACAATATACGCGCACACGTCATAAAGATAGAATGAATTATTTTATTTATAAAACGTATGAAATCACGTATTTCCAATAGTTGTGCATGTGTTTACAAGAATAACGAATTTGCTTCAAGTATGTGTATGATTTGAACATATAAGTGTATGATTTTAATGTATAAGTAATTACGAATAACAACGCATATTTCACATAAAGTGATCAATTTTACGATCAAAGTCTTGGATTTACAACGTTTCGGAACGAAATACGATTACAAGAGATTACAAGTTTCCAAAAATAGAATTACAAGTCAAGCTTTCTAAATACGGAAAGTTACAAAAACGAGGCGTTACACATATGCATTCTCACACTTCTCACGAAAAATGTCATTTTTACAAGAACCTAGACCTATATATATATACAGAGAGAGATATAGAGAGATAGAGTTAGGTTCATTTGTGAACAACCCCCTTGATTGTGAACACTAGTGAACCAGTCCTAGCCCTTTGATTATCAATACACAAGTGTAAATCAATGGTCAGGATTTGATGATGAAAATACACTATATTTTACGATTTGATGATGTAAATCAATAACCAGGATCTGTTCACTAAGTTCACAAATACACTAGTGTTCACTCTTGAACCCCACCATATTTATATAAAGTAGGAGTTGGGTGGAAAGTCTATTTTTCCTAGAAAGTCTACTGAAACAAGTGCGGATATTTCCTTTTTATTTCTGACTCAAGCTCCCATGTGTACTCAGGTCCTCTTTTGGAGTCCCACTTCACTTTGACTAGAATTAGTCTTTTATGCTTGAGATTCTTGATTTTCCTGTCTTCAATTTGTAGAGGCCTTTCTACAAACTTGAGTTGTTCATTTACCTCTATATCCTTAAGAGGCACTATCAATGATTCATCAGCTAAACACTTTTTAAGACTTGATACATGAAACACATCATGTATTCCTGCCATTTCCTCTGGCAGTTGTAGCTGATAGGCTACAGGTCCTATTCTTCTAATAATCTTAAAAGGTCCAACATACCTGGGACTTAGCTTTCCCCGTTTGATGAATCTTACCACTCCTTTCCAAGGAGAGACTTTCAATAATACTTTATCTCCTACTTGAAATTCCAATGGTTTGCATCGGTTGTCAGCATAACTCTTTTGTCGGTCACGTGCTGCTTTCAGTCGTTCCTTGACTTGAATAATCTTATCAGTTGTTTCCTGCACTATTTCAGGTCCAGATAGTTGTTTTTCCCCAATTTCTGCCCAACAGACTGGGGTTCGACACTTTCGTCCATAAAGTGCTTCGAATGGTGCAGCATTGATACTTGTGTGATAGCTATTATTATAAGAAAATTCTATTAAAGGTAAGTGATCGTCCCAATTACCTCCAAAGTCAATTACACAAGCTCTAAGCATATCTTCCATTGTCTTAATTGTTCTTTCACTTTGTCCATCTGTTTGTGGGTGATAAGCTGTACTTAGCTTTAACTTGGTTCCCATTTCCTTTTGGAAACTTGACCAAAAATGAGATGTAAATCGACTATCTCTGTCAGAAACAATTGATAAAGGAATGCCACGTAAAGAAACAATTTCATTTACATACAATTTAGATAATTGTTCCATACTAATTGTTTCCTTCATTGGTAGAAAATGCGCTGACTTAGTTAATCTATCTACAATCACCCAGATTGTATCATTTCCTTTCCTAGTTTTGGGTAATTTAGTAACAAAATCCATTGTTATTAATTCCCATTTCCACACCGGCATTTCTAATTGCTGTAACAAACCTGAAGGTTTCTGGTGTTCAGCTTTAACTTGTGAGCAAGTTAAACATTTAGAAACATAGACTGCTACGTCCTTTTTCATTCCTATCCACCAGAAATTTTTCCTTAAATCCTGGTACATTTTATCACTTTCTGGATGTATCGTATACTTAGACTTATGGGCTTCTTCTAATATACGATTACGCAGATTTCCTAATTTAGGTATCCACATTCTCTTTTCATGGAATCTCCAAATTCCATCCGTTCCTTGTTTCAATTCTTTTAACATACCTTTTAATTTTTTAGAATCATCTTTGATTACTGATTCTTGTGCTTCTCTTATCTGATCATTTAAATCTACTTGCAGATTTAATTTAAGAGAACGTACCCTTTTTGGCTTTTCATGATACTTTCGACTTAAAGCATCTGCCACTACATTTGCTTTTCCTTCATGATACTGGATATTACAATCATAGTCACTAAGAAATTCCATCCAGCTTCTTTGCCTCATATTCAACTCCTTCTGTCCGAAAACATACCTTAAACTCTTATGATCAGTGAATATAGTAAACTTACTACCATAAAGGTAATGTCTCCAAATCTTAAGAGCAAAAATTATAGCTCCCAATTCTAAATCATGGGTTGAATAATTTTCTTCATGATTCTTAAGTTGTCTTGATGCGTAAGCTATAACCTTGTGACGTTGCATCAATACACATCCATACCCTAGTTTAGAAGCATCACAGTAGACTACAAAATCTTCAGTTCCTTCTGGTAATGCTAATATGGGTGTATGAGTCAATCTTTACTTAAGAATTCTAAAGGCTTCTTCTTGTTTTATCCCCCATTCAAACTTAACAGATTTACAGGTTAACTTAGTTAAAGGAATGGCTATTCTAGAGAAATCTTTAATAAATCTTCTATAATAACCTGCCAATCCTAAGAAACTTCTAACCTCGGTTGGTGACTCAGGGGTTTTCCATTTCGTAATTGCCTCGATTTTGGTTGGATCTACATGAATTCCTTCATGATTGACTAGGTGTCCAAGGAATTGTACTTGTTCTAACCAAAATTCACACTTTGAAAACTTAGCATAAAGCTTTTCCTTTCTTAACAAACTTAAAAGTGTGTGCAAATGTCTTGCATGATCCTCTTTACTCTTAGAGTAAATTAGAATATCATCTATGAATACAATTATGAATTTATCCAAATATGGCTTACATATTCGGTTCATCATGTCCATAAATGCAGCTGGGGCATTGGTTAAACCAAATGGCATGACAGTAAATTCATAATGGCCATACCTTGTTCTAAATGCGGTCTTATGAATGTCCTCTTCCTGTACCTTTAATTGATGATATCCTGATCTTAAATCGATTTTAGAGAAAAATCGAGCTCCTTGCAGTTGATCAAATAGATCATCAATTCTTGGTAATGGGTACCGATTTTTAATCGTGACCTTGTTTAATTCACGGTAATCAATGCACATACGCATTGATCCGTCCTTCTTTTTAACGAAGAGTATTAGCGCTCCCCATGGCGACGAACTCGGTTGTATAAATCATTTTTCCAACAATTCATCTAATTGTTTCTTTAATTCTTGCATTTCAGCAGGTGCCAAACGGTAAGGTGCTTTGGCAATCGGTGATGTTCCTGGTATTAGATGAATCCTGAATTCAACTTCTCTATCCGGAGGTAGTCCTGGTAATTCTTCTGGAAAGACATCTGAAAATTGAGATACTACTGGAATATCTTTTAGTTCTTTTTCTTTAGTGTTAGTGATTATAGAAATCAAATACACTATAGAACCTTTTCTCATACAACTTGCAGTTTTCATCACAGAAATGAATTTATTGGATTTAGAAGACTTATCTCCTTTAATTGTGATCATTTTACCTTTTGGTGAATTTACTTGGATTAACTTTTGATCACATAAAATACTGGCTTTATTGGCTATTAACCAATCCATTCCTAAAACAACATCAAATCCTACCAGATTCATGGGATATAGATTTGCTATAAATTTCTGATTTAAAATTTCTATGCTTGCTCCCTGCAAGATTTCAGAAATTCTAACAGTTTCTCCATTAATTAGTTGTCTCTACTACGCATTCTAATGGTAGTTTAGTTAATAACTGATTTAAAATTTTGCAAAACGATGTATTAATAAAACTTTGGTTTGCACCAGAGTCAAATAATACTTTAGCAAAAACATCATTAACTAAAAACGTACCAGCTTTGACGTCTGGGATCATCTTAGCTTCTTCTGCAGTCAGAACAAATGCTCTAGCATTTTTAGTATTCTTGTTATCTGGAGCTGGAGCTAATTTTGGGCAGTTTGGCTTGATGTGACCTTGTTCTCCGCAGTTGTAGCATATCCTGCTGTTTTTCTTCCTGCAGTCTTCTTCCTTGTGTCCCGATATTTTGCAAAAATTACAGTATATGGAGCATCTTCCTGAATGCTTTCTTTTGCAATTTCTACAGTATAGTGTAGAGGTAGAACCTATATTTTTCCCACGAGTAAAATTTCCAGAACGAAATTCTTGAGTGAGCTTCTGTGTTAGGTTCCTCCTTTGATCTTCTTCTCGGGTACGAACTAATTCATTTGTCAAGGTATTTGCTAGTTCTACAGCTTCTTCTATAGTTTGAGGTCTAGCTGCCTTGACTACATGTCTAATCTCTCCAATTAATCCCCAGATATAACGGGAGATTAACACTGGTTCTGGTGAAGCAAGAGTTGGCACTATCCTAGCATATTCAAAGAATATCTTAGTGTATCCCTTACTATCCACACCAGTCATCATAAGATTTAGGAATTTGTTTGCTATCTGTTCTTTCTCATTGGGTGGGCAGAATTTCCTTTCTACCTTGTCCTTAAATTCTTCCCATGTCATGTTGTAAGTTCTATCACTTCCTCTCGTCTGGAGGATAGTGTTCCACCATTCTAGTGCTGCATTCTTAAACAGATTAGAAGCAAACAGTATTCTATCTTCTTCAGCACACTTACTTATCCTTAAGATTGCCTCAGTCTTTTCTATCCAGCGTAAGGTTGCAATGGCCCCTTCATTGCCCGAGAATTCTATTGGTTTACAAGACCAGAATTCTTTATAAGAACAACCATAAGGCATGGTTCTTCTTCTTTTGGTAATAGGCATTTGAAGTACCGGTCCATTGTTCACACTGTTTTCTGGTTCACTTGGTCGCTTACTGCTATGCTTACTTTTATTATCAGCATCTTTAACAGTTTGAAGTATAAATGGCATAGCATCTATAATTCCCTGTGCTACTATGTGTTGGATAGCACTATTATCCACTTGGTTTCCGTTGTTATTGTTGTTTGGGTTCTCATTATTCAGATTATCGTCATTCTGAATATTATCATTCTGGATTTCCGGGTTATTATCCAAATTGACTTGATTTCCTTGGTCGGCCATCTGAATTTTAAACATTTATCCCATATTAATATTACAAATAATATAGTTACTCACACTATACGCAATCTAGTCAAAAACGTAGATCATTGCTACTTTTACTCTTTTCATATACTTATGCGTCTATTACACACTAGTACAGAAATAAAATTACAATACCAACAGAATTAAAATGATAATATGCATCCATACACACATCTTTTATTTTATTATATTATTATTACTACTATTTCCTCTATTCAAACATTCACGGATATGGATTTATACAAAAATCCATATTGCGCTCATCGTATTTCCATACGAGATGCTCTCCCACCTGACGCATTCTCTCACTGCTTTCTAATATCTCCTCCCCAAAAGTCCTAAGTTCTTGAACGTTTTCTGCACTCATTGGGGGTGCAGGTTCTCGGACTGGGTTTGGAATCTGGGGTACGGGTTCCTGATATGGGGGTGACAATTCCTGAAATTGGTAAGGATCCTCTAAAATTTCCCTAATATAGTCATTTTGGTAATAGGGATCTAAAGGGTCTATACCTGGGTAAACTTCTATGTTCTGTATGGGTGGATAATCCTGAACAGGGTAACGTTGCACAAAGTCCCTATTATCGTCCCACCAGGGGTCGTAATTCGGGTCTAAGGGGTTTGGTGCAGGTACCCGAGGGATTTCTTCTGGGTTAAAATCATGCATCTCCACCTGATTTTCCTGGTTTTCTATCTCCATAGGGTGTTCTGGGTTTTGTGGTTGTGGGGCTACTAGTTGTTCCAGACTTGGTTCAGCAGCAGTCGTAGCTAAGATATGGAAATTTTCTAATCTTCTATTAAGCATATCTTGAGCATGGGCATCTGTCTCTCGCTTAATAGCTGCTAAAGTTCTTTGCTGTTGCAATTTTCTCATTCTCTTCCTACGAGCAAAAGCTTCTTTACTGAATCATCCTCGTTTCTTAGTAGGGAATGGTTCTTCAGATTGAGCTCTAAAA
>JARYGA010048023.1:0-22836 GCA_030545235.1 Helianthus tuberosus
CGAAGAACAATATGATGTCTACCTCACGTACAATATATATATCCTACTAATATGACAATTTAATACACGACAATTTATGAATTCCCCTGTCACTCAAATGTTGAGACCCAGTCCGGAATTCATCCACAATCCGTACGGTCTCGTTTCACTTAAGAAATACCGCACTTACAATATTCATTCTTCAAAATCGTTTTACTTCGAAACGTATAACTTATCAAATGCATATATTTTCAGCGAAAATATATATTTTATATTAAAAGGTATGTTTTATTTCGAAAACATTATTAAACCCTTTTAACGACGTGTTCCACCCCCAAAATATATACAAAGCAGTAAAAGAGGGGTTTAGTGACACTCACCTTTGGGTGCGTATTTTAATACCGCAATCCCATATATTGATTTTTATATTCGCCCTAATATAGGAACAATTCTAAATCAATATATATTTAACACAAAAATCCTAAGTTTCTCCGTTTCTTAGAATTATCACATAACTTTGAGATTTTCTCGAAAAGTTGTCATTTTTTATTATGTTGGCACGTTAATATATATATATATGAGTCCATATACATATATATATATATATATATGATTTTTTTGCAACTTGAACGATTTTATTGGTGACCATTATTGTGTAAATCCGTTAACTCTCCCGTTTATACGTAATATATCTACGATTTGCGCGTCGTATTGTATATACATAAGCGTTCACAGAATTTAATACCGAATACGCAAAATATTATTAACATATCTATTTTGTCATTTTTAAAACAATTATACATAAAACATCTCATATGTACCAAATTTCATGCTCGACAAACAAGTGACACATTTAACACAATTTTACCGTTTCTAACGCACAAAACGTACATGCATACAGGCGTAGTATAAATTTCCCACTATCAAATTAACACTTAACATATTATCACATTTACATGTTTAAATCACTTAACACATTTTATCACATAAGATTCACTCAAAATTCACACATACTAGTGTTCATTGAAAAATGCGTATTTTAGCGATTCAGTAACGTTTTCGGGCGTCGGTAGTCATGTATGACTAACCAAACACCAAGTAGACTTAAAAATAGTTAAAATACTTGTTTTTAAACTATAAACATCAGTTTATTTACTTATTTATATCAGTTTTATAAAAATCACCCGAAAAGCCGATTTTTGCTCGTTTTAACGTATAGTTTTGCGTTAAACTTTACCATAACCATCCCAACTCGAAACGACTTGATATTTTAACAAAATACATGTTATTTAATGATTAAAATAGTGATTATAATCAGATTAGTGCAGTTTTTGTGTAAGCCACATAAATCATGCGATTTCACGTATTTTACAACTTTTAATGCACCATGTACAACATGCAAAGCGAGCAAACATTATGATAAAGTTATATATCATTAAACACTTTAAAATAACTTTATTCTAAGGTTTATAATCTGATCAAAATTAATTTTTATCAAATCATGCTCAAATGATCATTTCATGCTTTCATATTAACATGCATGCCCACATATGTGCATCTAATGCACTCATACAACCTCGTCAACATTATTTATGATCTAATCATACATCAAGAACACATTAATATCATGTTCTTACAAAACACAACACATCTCATCATGATCATCCAATCATTCATACATAAATGTTAATATTCTTCATATTTAATAACATAGAACAAACTTTTATATGCATGCACACATACATACATACATATATACGAAATATATACACACACATATACCACCAAAATTTCACTTTTCATCATGTGACTTTTCAAATCTTAAATCATCTTTAGAACCTTCTCGTATGACACACTTAGATCTTACATGCATCCTACTTTTCAATAATCATGTAACTCAAGAATCTTTCAACAAAAATAAAAAATACAAACACTTACATATACACACACACACACACACGGCCGTACATACATATATATATATATACACACATTCATTTTATTTCATTCAAATAAAACCCATTTGTTTTATGTTTTAAGTTTATGATTAAACTCAAGATGAAGAGAAACTTTCATTACTCTCAAGAATCATCAAGAATCAAGACAAAGTTTTTAAAGTAAATTTATACCTTCAAGTTCTTAGATGGGTTTTTGAGAATGGATGAGAATATGAAGGTTGTTCTTGATTGAAATCACTTCCAAACCCCTTTTTAGCTTGAAATCACCATGAAAGTGATATGAATCTTCAAGAAATGACTTGAAATTTTTTAATGTGTATGTGTGTGAGGGTGTTCGGCCGAGATGTACAAGAGAGAGAGTGAAAATGAAATGGTGAAGGGTTTCTTGGGTTTTTGAAAGATTATGGAAGCTTTTAGGGGATTAATCATCACCTTGAGCTTCCCCATGCCCACACATGTCTAGTGAGAGAAGGAGAACTTCTCCAACCAGCTTCCACCTCACAACTCTCACACATACACACGCTTATACATGCATATATGTATAGTTTAGGTGCCAAAACGGGTATTTTACTGGATACCGGGTATTTTATCTAGCGTTTTAAATCCGTTTTAGTGCGTTTTAAATTATTTTTAACGCTCTATAAAAATAAACATGCCAAAATATTACTGAAAAATATTTTGTTTGCCTGGAATGGCTGCGTTGTCGGCATTTGGTTGTATCCGCGCTGTGCTGCGCGGTACGCGCTTAAAATCGCAAAAATAGGAATTTAAGCGTTTTTATTTATTTTTGTCATTCTATAAGCATAAACTTATCAAATTATTTCTAAAATGATTTTCAGTTGCCTTGACGGGCTGTGTTGATAGTATTTTTTCGGTACACGCGCAAAATCGCGCGGTACGCGCTTAAACTTGAAAAATAGAGTTTCTTAGCGTTTTAATTTATTTTTCCTCACGGATTTGATTAAAATAATTATTCTAAGCATAACAGACTATTTTTAGGATTTTAACACTGATCGGGTGGTCACCGACGTTCGTTTCGCATTTTAACCGTTATGCGATAAGCGTTGATCTTACCATTGCCAACATAATTTTTATCAAAGTTTAATTTTACCAACACATTAAATTTCACATATAAACATCATAACCAGTAAAATATAGCCCTGATACCTATTCACGACACGTGTTACAATTGTACGGTACGGCCTGAAAAAGCCGGGTGTCACACTAACTGTACTTAAGGCAACATTTAAGGCAATATAGCTTTCATGCAATATTTATATGACATTAAACAATGTATGATGCTCATGTATGTGTATGGCTGTAATCAGAAAGCAGTTAATTTGTAATTCAGCACAGTCATTAAGCATTAATCAAGATTAATTAATTGTACGAATACCTAGATTTTTTACAGTTGTCACATTCTCTCCCTGTTAAGAAAATTTCATCCCGAAATTTTAGCTCTACTACTAGCAGCAGGGGTGTTAGGGAATAAATGCGGGTACTTTGCTTTTATGCGGTCCTCATGCTCCCAAGTAAACTCTGGGCCGTGACGTGCGTTCCATCGAACCTTAACGAGCTTAACACTACTCCTTCGAGTTTTGTTCACTTTCCAATCCGTGACCTCAACGGGTTCTTCTGTAAAATGGAGTGCGTCGTCAATGTGTACTTCGTCGGCAGGAATAACCACTGTTTCCTGTGTTGGACTCTTCTTCAGGTTAGATATATGAAATGTATCACGAACGCCATTCAGTTCCGCAGGTAGGTCCAACTTGTATGCTACAGACCCAATCCTCTCCAGGATTTTAAACGGTCCAATGAATCGTGGATTTAACTTTCCACGCTTCCCAAAGCGTGCCACACCTTTCCAAGGTGAAACTTTCAGCAAAACCATGTCTCCCACTTCAAATTCCAAAGGTTTCCTTCTTTGGTCCGCATAGCTCTTTTTTCGATCGCGACCCGCCTTAATGCGCTCTCGGATCTGCATGATCTTATCTGTCGTTTCTTGAACCAATTCAGGACCAACTATCTGTCTATCGCCCGCATCTGCCCAGCATAACGGCGATCGACACTTGCGTCCGTAAAGAGTTTCAAACGGTGCAGCTTATATGCTTGTATGGTAGCTGTTATTATAGGAGAACTCGACCAAAGGTAGGTGAGTGTCCCAACTGCCACCCAAATCCATTACACAAGCTTGCAACATGTCTTCAAGCGTCTGAATTATTCTCTCACTTTGACCGTCTGTCTGTGGATGAAAAGCAGTGCTCAAATTTAACTGAGAACCAAACGCTTCCTGGAAAGATTGCCAAATCCTTGACACAAATCTTCCGTCTCTGTCAGAAATAATCGAGATAGGCACTCCATGACGTGCTACTATCTCTCTTAGGTACAGCTCCACTAGCATACCAGTGTTATCCTTTTCCCTGATCGGTAGAAAATGCGCGGATTTTGCAGACGGTCTATGATTACCCAAATCGTATCATGACCTCTGGGTGTTCTTGGCAACTTAGTTATAAAATCCATCGAAATCTGCTCCCATTTCCACATGGGAATCTCAGGTTGCTGCAAAAGCCCTGAAGGCTTCTGATACTCGGCTTTTACCTTGGCACATGTTAAGCACTTTCCAACATACGTTGCAACATCACCTTTCAGTCTTGGCCACCAGTAGAAATCCTTCAAATCTTGGTACATCTTTTCCGATCCTGGGTGGATCGAGTACCTTGATTTATGAGCTTCATCAAAAATCACATCTCTAAGATCACCAAAGAGGGGAACCCAAATTCGTCCCATAAAACACAATGTTCCTTCCCCATTGGGTACCAATTGTTTCTCCATCCCACGGAGATATTCATCCACAAGATTTTCCTTCTTAAGAGCATCTCTCTGTGCAGCACGAATGCGCAATGAGAGGTCTGTCTGTATAATCATCTCCAAAGCCCTAACCCTTATGGGCTTAATCCTCTCTTTTCGACTCAAGGCGTCTGCCACCACATTCGCCTTTCCTGGGTGATATTTGATTTCACAATCATAATCCTTTAGCAACTCAACCCATCGTCGTTGTCTCATATTAAGCTCCTTCTGATCGAATATGTGCTGTAAGCTCTTGTGATCAATAAAGATCATTCATCGGGTGTCATACAAATAATATCGCCAAATCTTCAAAGCAAACACCACATCGCCTAATTCCAAGTCGTGCGTGGTTTAGTTCTTCTCGTGAACTTTCAACTAGCGCGAAGCATAAGCGATAACCTTCTGTCGCTGCATCAGCACATAGCCTAATCCCTGACGCGAGGCGTCACAATATACCACGAAGTCGTCGGTGCCTTCGGGTAGGGATAAAACAGGTGCATCGCAAAGCTTGTTCTTCAGCAACTGAAAAGCTTCTTCTTGTTTATGTCCCCATTCGTACTTCTTATCCTTTTGAGTGAGGGAGGTCAGCGGTTGAGCGATTTTTGAAAAATCCTCAATGAATCTGCGATAATACCCAGCTAAACCTAGAAACTGGCGGATCTCTGTTGGCGTCTTCGGAGTTTCCCAATTCTTGATCGCCTCGATCTTGGTGGGATCCACATGGATTCCATCTTCGTTTACCATGTGACCAAGGAACTGAACCTCGCGCAACCAGAACTCGCACTTTGAGAACTTTGCGTATAGCTTTTCCTTCTTGAGCAACTCTAAAATGGTTCTAAGGTGTTGATCATGCTCTTCCTTTGTCCTTGAATAAATCAAAATATCATCGATAAACACAATCACGAATTTATCGAGATATGGCTTGCAGACTTTTTTCATCAAATCCATAAACACTGCTGGCGCGTTTGTCAAACCAAACGACATAACTAGAAACTCGTAATGTCCATATCGAGTTCTAAAAGCAGTCTTCAGAATACTTTCTTCTTGAATTCGCAGCTGGTGATAACCTGATTGAAGATCGATCTTCGAGTAGTAACTTGAACCTTGAAGTTGATCGAAGAGATCATCAATCCTCGGCAAAGAATACCGATTCTTGATGGTTAACTTGTTTAGTTCTCGGTAGTTGATGAACATACGGAAACTATCGTCCTTCTTTTTAACAAACAAAACTGTAGCTCCCAAGGCGAGAAGCTTGGTTTGATAAATCCCTTGTCCAAAAGTTCTTGAAGTTGCGTCGACAACTCTTGCATTTCTGAGGGTGCAAGTCGATAAGGTGCCTTAGCTACAGATGCGGCGCCTGGAACCAAGTCAATGTGGAATTCGACTTGTCGTTGAGGCCGCAATCCTAGCAAGTCTTCGGGGAAGACTTCATGGTATTCCTTCACAACTGGGATATCTTCCAGCTTTGGCTCAGCGGCTTCCTTGTCCATGACGTGTGCCAAGAAGGCAACACATCCTTTCTGCAAACATCTTCGGGCTTTCAAACAACTGATGATCCTTAGAGGCGTATCAAGCTTCTCTCCATGCACTACAATCGTCACTCCATTCGACATCGGGATGCGAATGATCTTCTCGTGGCATACGATCTCAGCTCCGTTACTCGACAACCAATCCATTCCAACTACCACATCAAAGCTTCCCAACTCGAATGGCAGAAGATCAAGCATAAACTCATGCTCTCCGAGCTATATTACACAACCTCTAATAACTTCATTCGCTTCTACTAGCTTTCCATTAGCTAGTTCTATCGAGTATGGAATATCTAGCTTACTAGCTACCAACCCAAGTATTTTCTTAAATTCTAGGGATACAAAGCTATAATCGACACCAGTATCAAACAGTACGGATGCAAAGTTTTGGTTGATAGGGAACGTACCCATAACTACGTTCGGATCTTGGCGAGCTTCCCTCGCTCCTATGTTGAAAACTCTCCCCTGAGCTTGGTTGTTCTTTGGGCAGTCACGCTTGAAATGCCCAATATCTCCACAACTAAAGCATCCTTGCTTGTTTCCAGTACCACCTTGGTTGTTGTTTTGGTTGCGGTTTCCACTTCCAGCTTGGTTTCCAAAATTACCACGATTACCATTACCGCCATTTCCTCCTTGATTGTTTCTATTCCCAGTACCGTTTCCTCCACGGTTTCCACTGCCACTACCATTACCTCTCTGGCCACTATAACCACGACCATTACCAGCCCAACACGTCTCCTTTGAATGACCATTCTTCCCACAAGTTTCAAACTTCCTATACCTACATGGGCCAGCATGATGTAACAGACATACATCACACTTAGGCAAAGTGCCCATGTATCCTTTCCCCTTGTTCTCTGAATTCGCAACACCAGTTTTGACCTCGGTTAGTGGGTTTGCATCCCTCTTCTTGTTACCACTACCGCTTCCTTGGGTACCTTTCTTGAAGTTTGAGAACTTCCGCTTGTTCTCCCCAGATGACTCGACACGAGTCTCCTTTTTCTTCCCATCAGAGATTGAGAACTTATTCAACCTAATTGCTTCTTCAGTCAATGCCACACTTAAATCAATAGCCTCGGTGATCATTTTAGGCTTTGATGTCATCACCATGCTCATGATTTGGGGTGCCAATCCCCAAATAAATCGCTCAATTCGCTTGAACTCCGAATCAACCATGTAAGGAACAACGCAAGATAAGTCATGGAATCTCTGTACGTACTCAGCAATCTTCGGGCCATCCATCTTGAGATTCCAGAATTCAGTATCCAACTTTTGGATCTCAGCCTTGGAACAGTACTTCTTGCGCATAAGTTCCTTCATCTCGTCCCAAGTCATGGCATAAGCAGCCTCTTCTCCCAGAGTCTAAACCTAAAGGTTCCACCAAGATGGAGCTCCGTCTAAGAACAGTCCCGAAATGTAAGTGACCTGGTGCTTCGGCGCACACTTGCTCATTCTCAGCACATAATCGGTTTTCTCAAACCATCTAACAAAAGCTACAGCACCTCCAGTGCTGTCGAAATTCAGAGGCTTGCAGTCGAGGAACTGCTTGTAGGTACAGCATGTACAAGCAACATCGTTCACAGAAAGCATTAGCAAACGCACATGGAATGTCGTAATATGTCTTTAGTGACTTAAACATTACCATGAGGTGGGTTATTTCCTGAGGTGCCTCCGCTGTGTTCAGAGCGCAAGGCCTCGTGCTGTACTATTGCTTGCGAAATCCGTTCTTGTAGCTCAGCCTCTGTTGTGGGCAACTTGTTGTTTCTTCGAGGAGGCATCTTCTAAAGAAGATTGTATAGGTCAGGTCTTATGTATATAAGTATGTTAAGTATGTAGTACGCGTATGTAGTAGCATTTATCAACGCAAGCAAGCATATAACATCACATTCATGTTACCAATGTATAATTCAACAGTGTATATAATGAGAAGATTGCGATTGAGCTTTCATAAATCATCGACCATGAATACAGTTACACGTTCTACAAATGTATCGTATCACACCAAAAGGGACTACAGGGTCACATCACCCTTGTCCAAAATGTTTATCAATCTACAACAGTCATATACTCAAAAAGTGGTCTCTAAAAGGCTTTGCATGCTAGGCTCAATAGCGATACTCTCATCAAAATCAGGCTACCTGCATAAAACCAAAAACCGGCTATACTGATGGTGGTGGAGGAGGAGGTGGAGGAACAAAAAGCAAGCTGCGCACATGCGCGAGCTCCTCCTCAAGATCGTAAACCTGTTGCAACAGATAGCCGATCTGCTGCTCCATAGTGAGAAATCGAACATCAAAATCTGGATAAGGCAATAGAGGGGCAGGTGGAGTCGCAAAAGGTAACTGACATGAACAAGATGGAGGACGTGGAATCCTCTCAAGCTCCATAACTCTACGACACAAGATCTCCTGCTGAAGCTGCAATGACAAAAGTAGCTCATCCCTCGTGTAACCAATAAAGTGGGAGGGATGGTATGGATCAGAAACTGGCATAGTGTTCGTCGGAAACCATATGAGTGGCTCTCCTTGCGGTGCAGAAGTAAAATGAGCAGTCGGTGTACACTGAGGTATGTGAGAAAAGGCTGCTGACACGTGTGGAACATGGCTAGGTTGCTGACTGGACGGGCCTTCCCCTGGATTGGGTGCGGGAATGTCCTGTAAGAAAGTGACAGGTAGGTCGGTGCGGTGAACATCGGACACAATCGGGTGAAAAGGGGCGACATCAACAGATGCATGTGTAGGTGCAGGTGGGGGAGTAACAGGCTCCACAAAAGGGGGTACATCATCATCATCGTCTATCCACCCATTGCTGGTGAACGCGTATCGGGGATCGATCTGATTGGCAAAAGCAGCAGGGTCAGCGGGTTCAGGAATTGGGTCTGGTATGGGCGGTGCAACATCAGGTATGCCAAATGGTACAGGATCATGACCAGGTAAAGGCTCAGGTGCAGGTATCGGCACAGGAGCTGGTATCGGCTCAGGATCAACGGGTGCATCAATGGGCTGATCGTCAGGGGCAATGTCTAGCTCAAGGTCAAGATCAAAGTCGTGTGGAGGAACAAGTGCAACAGACAGGGTCATGTCAGTGTCAGAATCAGTGGGGTAATGCTGCAATCCCAATGCATGCAAAGTGGTGGATGATACAGACTCGAAAGAATCTGGAACAGAATGATCAGAGGAAACCTCAATAACAGGAACCTCAACGAGTGTAAAAACAATGGCATCATCAGCTGGAACTCCGTCACCCTGGTCATCATCAGGGGGACCATCAATGAAAAGATCGACATAATCACCAGACAAGTCATCAAAAGGCAAATCCTAGAGAGGAAAGGCCGCAAGAGGCAAAGGGGCGAGGATTGGAGCCACGACGTGCTCACCATCGGGATGTCCGAGGATGAGATGGTCCTGGTCAGGAATAGGAATAAGAACGGGATCCTCGTCGGGTAAACCATCAGCATGTGGTACATCATCGCCAAAATCGGGTAGTGCAAAAGGCTGGAAATCATCGTCATCATCTGACATCATCTTCGGGTCACTCTCAGTGTCGGAGGTTAAAATATCTGGCTCTGGGATGATCTCATCGTCCGAAACGATAGCCATGGGGTCAACAGTATCAGACAGTCCATTCTCAGATGAAGACATAGTGTCTGTAACAAAACAATCACAACATATGCACATATATCAACAATCATCAATAAGCATGTAATTAATAGCAATGTATTCACACATCCATCCTAGTCTTCCTAGACTACCCACTTAGTCTCCCAGACTAAACCTCCCAGTCTCCCAGACTGAACTACCTAGTCTCTCAAACTAAACTTCCCCAGTCTCCCAGACTGAACTACCCAGCCTCTCTGACTGAACTTCCCAGTCTCCCAGACTGAACTCCCTAGTCTCTCAGACTAAACTACCCGGTTTCTCAAACTGAACTACCTAGTCTCTCAGACTGAATCATCCAGTCTCTCAGACTGAATCATAAACATAAACTTTGAAAAGTGTTTCGTGTCTTTTGTTTGTAAAAATGTTTGTTTCCTAGATCTGGGCGTTTCGTGTATGCAATGAAAATATGTTGTGAAAACATTTTCGTGAGAGCCCTAATGATTATAGTCTAGACTCGAGAAAGAATCCTAGTTCTCTACAATCGAAGCTCTGATACCAAGCTGTCACACCCTAACTTTTGCGGAAGCGTGATTATGGTGTGACTTTCTTAATACCATTTCATTCAATCATAACAACAACTATATGATAAAACCATAGATTTATCATCCATTAAATAAATTTAAAACATAATACCATCGTTTTAAAACGCAGACTTCAAATTCAAGTTACAAACCATACGAATTGTTTTAAGAGTTCACTAAGGACTCATCAAAAGATAATAAATAAAACCAAGGTTTGGAAGACGTTTCTCATCCATGATTAAGACACCCAACCCAATCCTCAAAACCATGGATGACATCTTTGTTCACAACGCAGCATGAAACTTCCAACGCCCGCCAGATCCACTTACTAATTCCCTGAAATACATGTATTTTGAAAAACATCAACAAAAGTTGAGCGAGTTCGTGTATTTGTTTGTGTGTATGTATAAACCTTTGAATCCATTGTAAGTATGTATGTAAGTTTATAAATCCCGGTATGAAAGCAACAAGGAAAACAGATCACTAATGGTTTGCAAGGCCATTGATATGTGTGACGTGATGCAGGTAGCTCAAACCTAGCAAATTTTGCACCGGGCTTCCGGCTGTAAGACATAGTCTACCCATGGGCCAAACCCTGGTCCAACATGGGCGGGGCTCGCTACACCCAAATAGATCTATCACTCATGTCCCTCGGTCCTACAACGAGGATTGATGGCCTTAAGCGTTATGCCCACCACTCAGATGATCTAAGTGTACCCTTCCTTAGCTAACCATACCAAATAATAATGTATGTAAATAGTTGTAACATGTATTTCACCCCCGAAGTTATAAAACTGAAAACAATTAAAGAAAAGGGGGAACACGAAACTCACAGTCTTGCGTCTTCAACAATCGTAACTCGTACTTCTCCGGTAAACACGACTACCTACAACGTACTAATGTCTATTAGACGAACGGGCCGTGCCTTGTCTTAGAGTTAACGTTTCCAAGTTACGTTTCCTTTATGCCTTTGTTATTATTCCCAGTTATATAATTATTGTCAAAATAATTAATATTTTAACTTAAATTATATTTATTAGATTTTTGGAATAATTGTTAAACATATTTATTAACTTAATACTTCCCAAGTATTAATACTTGTATTTCCTTCCCAAGGATGGGGGTATCTTATACATGTGTATTCGCATTCTTGTATTTGAATATTTTGCCATGTATTGGTGTCGTATTCCGGTGGGTATTTATACGTGTGAGAACACATATTTTACGGTATTCATTAAGCATTCATATACTTAAATTTGTATTAAACTTTCCGGAATATTATTTCTAGTAAAAGTCCACCAATATATATATATATATATATATATATATCCAAGATATATATTTAATAAATATTACTTAGAAAAATTATTTATAATTTTTCTTTTGGCAAAAATATTTGTAGTTCCAAATAATTTATTTTCAAGTCTAACTTAGAAAATATATATATAAACTTATTTTTATCCAAAAAAAATAATAATATATTTCAAATTTACTCAAGAAAATATATATTTTTCCCAAAAATAATATATCTTCTAATAATTCCAAGGAAACACATATATACTTTTATTAATCATATATTTCCTTCTTGTCAAAAAATGGTATACTCTTGTGATAATCGTAAAAA
Source organism: Helianthus tuberosus (assembly GCA_030545235.1). Lineage (NCBI taxonomy): Eukaryota > Viridiplantae > Streptophyta > Magnoliopsida > Asterales > Asteraceae > Helianthus > Helianthus tuberosus. The sequence goes on from JARYGA010048023.1 coordinate 12,118, forward strand.
TCATACTTTCGTTTCCTTGTGTCTAAAATGTTATTTACCAAAATATACTTGCGAATTAAGTTCCGGAATATTTTGTAAGTTACATTTCTTGTTTGGTTTCGTCAATATTTTGTGTGTAACTTATATACTTATTCCGTGAGATCTTGGTAATATTTTGGATGATAATCCTTGGTATTTTGATGTGTTATATTATTTCAAGTCCTAAAATAATATAACTATCTACCCAAAGTATACACATAATCACACATATGTGTCTTCAATGTATATATATTGAACTTGAAAGTTTATGAAAATTTGTAGTAACTTGGTAGTGTGTTTGGTGAGTTTAGTTACCCTTTAAAGTGTGGTTGTTTATATAAAAACTTCATTCTTGAATGATTTAGGTGTTTACAACTTGTAATCATACTTTACAAAAATGTTTCTTCATGTAATCTTCTTGTTACACAAGTGTTTCTACACTTGGTTAATCACTAAAAACAAGTCTTGTTTATGTAAGAACCAAGATCCACTAAAACTCATATTTTAAGCTTGGTTCTTTTGAAAAACCATTCATAAATTTTTGATCTATATGATTATTAACTCACTTTGATTATTATTTTTCAAGAAACCAAAGTATCATTTTCAAGTTCATGATTCAAGTGTGGATGATCTTTCATCCTACAACCTTCTTACTTTCTCATCTTGCTAAACTATGTTTCTAATCATGATTTAGCAAGATGTCATGATGATCAACATCATCTTTACAAACAATCAATGATCAACAAGCATTCATATCATAAACTACTTAGTTTCATCAAGATTACTTCATAAATCAAGCTTATGTTCATTTTTACTTCATATGGTTCTTTAGTGTTCTTAATGTTCTTGATCATGATTCAACATTAACCATTAAAAATAGATGTAAACTAGAGTGTACAAGGATCTTACCACTAGCTCAAGGCTAGTGATGAATCAAGAGTAGAAAATGAGTGGGTAAAAGCAAATAGAGAAGGTCCTTTAAGATCCAAAGCCACCAAGCTTCCTTATCTTGCTTCTAACACCTTTATATGGTCTTTTAATGGTTGAAGGTTGAACAAAAATGATGGAGGTGTGTGGGTGATGGTTCGGCCGAGAGTGAGGGGGAAGGGAAGGAGAACAAGTGTGTGTTTTAGTAGGTGTGATAATGAGCTCAAGACCTCCAAGTTTCTACTTATAACCATCCATTCCAATTATCTTATGTGTAATGTGCTTTAAAAAGTAAAAACAAGATCTAATAAAATAGAGAAATAAAATCTTGAGGGTATGGAGCCAAGCATGGCCGGCCATAGGTGTGGGGGGGGGGGGGTAGAGTAGGCTTTAACCCTTTAGTTGCAAATTAGTTCAAATCCAAGTGTCTGTTACGTGTTTCAGTTATTAGATATTTTTAGGAGGTGTTATGATGTTCGGGGATCATAACTAGCTTGGAAACATTAAAACAATGCTTCTAGTGTAATTTTCATGTTTCGGGTAGTGTCCGGTTGTTTGGTTAAATACTGATTCGTTAAAGTGCTAAACTTGCAGTTTAGTGTTCTTTATGTACCCTTTTGTGACACTTTTAATTCCTGACACTTAGGAAAGCATTCAGGACCATTTTACCATGTTTCTGCATAAAATAAATATGCTAAAATGCTGATTAATGCTGAATTTTGTTGAATTCAGCACTTTGGGTGAGTTTTAGGCACTTTCCGGCACTTAAACTATTCCCTAGAAAAGCAGTTTTGGGGTCCTTACTTCCCTACACTCTATACTAGTGTAGTACTAAGTTTCTGGCTCATACTGTGTCTCAAAACACTGTCTGTCTATGTGCTGAGTTCTGTCAGCATTTACTGACTTATCCGTTTACTGTGCTAACTGTACTTAAGGCATCATTTAAGGCAATATAGCTTTCATGCAATATTGATATGACATTAAACAATGTATGATGCTAATGTATGTGTATGGCTGTAATCAGAAAGCAGTTAATTTGTAATTCATCACAGTCATTAAGCATTAATCAAGATTAATTAATTGTACGGATACCTGGAATTTTGACAGTTGTCACACATATCTCGTGCGGAATCCGAGTATGAAGATGGCATGCACAAGAATAAGCTAATTAGACTGGTTTATATTGATTATTTGAAGTTACAGAACCACAAAACCAAATGAACAAAGTTTCCCCTCTCAAGTCCAAAGTATGTTCCAAATGACAACCTTTGAACCCCTGTTTATAGGCGCGCCCTCTCGTATGAACAATCTGGTACGAGAGTGACTTTTGTATGAAAGGCTCCTTGGGACGATTCAGGGTGTCCCATTTGTGCGAACTACACATTCGTACGAATGTGTACAAATATTACAAATTCATCTTTCAAACCTACAAACCTAACTACAATTAGATACGATGACAATTATGAACATGATTGACGGAAGCAATAGACATAATGCATTCACAGGTTTGTTACACGTCTTGCAAACAGGTCTTTCATCTGACCTCTGCTGATTATTTCCAAACCCGAACTTCCCTTTCTTAGACTTTTCGGAGCGATCATCCCCCCTCTTCCTCTTTCTGTTGGTATCAGTTTTGACCGACTTTTACTTCACTTCATCCTGAGTGAGGGAAAGGGATAGGTCCACAGCAGACCTAAAGGTGGCGGGGTTTGATTCCTTAACCATACCTTTGATGTCGGGTGCGAGCCCACCTATGAAACGTGCAATGCATTTTGACTCTGGAGTAATCAAATATGGTACTAGCCTTGACAACGAGTTAACATCAGACACATACTTCTGACAGTTAAGATTCTTCATGGTGAGAGTCAGAAAATCTGAATCCACCTTTTCCACTTTGTGTGGACAGTACGTCCCTTTTATCAGGTCCACAAATTTGGACCATTCAAGATTATACAGGGACACCTTCCCTATAGATTGAATCATTGCCTTCCACCAGATCAGGGCATCGCCCTTGAACGACTGGGAAACGTACTTCACTACATCCTTATCAGCACAACCACTGATATCCACCACGGTTTCCATCTCGTCTAGCCACTTCATGGCGTCTATAGCTCCTTTTTCCCCATTGAAATCACGGGTCTTGCACGACACAAAGTATTTATAAGTACACCCGTCTTTAGAAGAACAGGACTTCTCTTTGATAATCTGTTTTGGCCCACTCCTCGTAGTTGAGGAATAATATGAGCTTTCCTTCTTGCGTGCAGAAGAATGTGGAATAGAATGGGACTTAGGTTGAGTCGAACATGAACCTTTATAATTTTCTATGAAATTATTCATAGCCTTGCCGATCTCTACGGCTATCATGGCTTGAAGGTTAGCTCCTTCGCCTAATCGGACATTGTTTATATCATCATTTTGTCCGCTGCTAGGTCCATCCGTATTTGGATTTGCCATAGTTTAAAAGCTTTGTACTATAAGCCAAAAATAATGATTGCTTAGTGCAATAATACATGATCATCGAATTTGATAACTTGAAAATTTTATCAGCCATGGTATTATTAAACCATATAGGCTATAAACTTTGGATATATATCTTTCACCTTTTTGGACCAGTGTGCACAACGTCACAACTGCCAAAAATTTTTGATTTAACATTTCAAATGAATGTTGAATGAAATATATCAAGTATATTTAGCCACAGTCTTATAGGACTATCAAGGGCCATGAGGTTTGGACATAGTCCATCACCTATTGGACAGTGGATCATAAAGTCACAACCGTCATTGTCGCATTGACAAATTTTAAATAAATAATATATATATAAGCCGTGATCTCATTTGATCAAGTGGCTTTAAGGCTTGAACATAGTTCACCACCTTTGGGCAGGGAGTTATATGACCATATCTGTCATTGTCTTAATTGACAATATAATATAGCCCGTAGGCAAATTAATTGACATCACATAGGATGTTAAAAAAATAATCATTGCACTGATGATATTAGTCATGATCTCATTTGATCATATAGACTATGAGGCTTGGACGTAGTCTACCACCTAGATGGCTAGTGTGATTTCCTCAATATCACATTGCCAGTAATATTAACATTACTTGAATGTTAATACATAATAAATGTCTTAATGGTTTGACAATAAATATATATACGTAGCCATGATCTCATTTAACCATAAGGGCTATGATGCTTGAACATAGTTCACCACCTCTGGATAAGAGGTCTATTCATCCTTAACTATCATTTATAATTGCCAATAATATAGGCTTTTTCCACAAGGCTGGTTGAAAACCATTAAGAAGATCTTGTTGATATATTGAGCATATCGATAAAGTCCGAAGAGAATCGAGACGATCGCTTAAAAGGGACGTAATGAATACATATAATAAATAATTCCAAAAATTATCATTAAGAGATGAAAGATTACAATACTTTGCCTTAAATAGGACTTTTGAAATAAAGTTAAATACTTGTCCACACAGGGACTAAAAGGAAAGACATGTCCACGCATGTACTTTTGGAATTTAAATGAATTACAATACAAGATAAATAAATGAAACTCTTCACTCGTCTTTCTTTCCCCTGAACATCTTGTTAAGCATTTTGAAGATCTTATTCATCTTCTTCTCAGTCTTTTTAGCCTGTCGCTGAAGTTGCTCCGCTCTTTCCAAGGCCTGATTAATGGCCTCTATTTGTGGCGCTGGTTGTGGTTGAGGCTGAGGTACACCAGGATACTCGAATCCATAATTCGGATATCCAGTAGTTGGATATGCCAGAGGGAAAGGAGATGGGTAAAGAGCATTATGTACGACCGCCTACATGGGTCGTAAGTTGGCGCATGATCGTTAAAATCTATCGGCGTAGTAGGTTTAAAAGGATCGTACCCAGTAGTATCCGGATATATCAGAATTGGGTTATCAAAACCCGATGGTGGTGGTTGAACAAATGTTTGAGGAATCGGGTCAACCACGGGTACAGTATTTGAGGGTCCACCCATTTGTGGGTCCTCAAGAATAGTAGGGTAAGTTTGGGGTAATGGTGGTAGCGAGCCCGACCGTTGTACCATATGCATAGACATGCGTGCTACACGTTTCTTCCTTGGTTGTGGTGGCGGCTGTGTTTGCTCCACAGGCTCCATCTGCACGTCCTCTGGTGGAGGCGGTAGTGGCGGCGTCGAAGGTTGATACAGAGGTGTATGAACGAATGGAAACTGGTTGAAATATTGGTACCATTCATTAAGACCCTGGTATGGTGATCCTGCATAAGATGCAGAACCACTAGAAATTTCAATTGGGCGCATATGCAACCCAGAGGTGACATTTCCGGATCAGAATCTTCATCTAGTTCGTTTGGCTGGTCCAACTGGTTTTGGGTAGCTGGTGGGGTGTTAATGTATTGGTTTGGATTAAATAATCCATGGAAAGAATGTGAATGAGAATGAAGGGATTGGTGGGAGTGGTGAGAATGGTGAGATGGTGATGAGTTGTGAGAAAAAGAATGTCTCACAGATTGAGACGAATAAGAATCATCTGAATATTGTCGATGATCTAAGTTGTGAGGTAGCGAGGGTGCATGTCTCGATGGACCTCCTCGCATTGGTCATTTGCCTTTGCCTCTATATCTTGGCGGCATGTTATATCCTGTCAAAAATTAAAACCAATATATATATAACTTAATAAGGATGAGAGTAAATCCTAGGTCAATGCCTAGACTCAGAAAGTCTAAGGATTATGCTATTGTTATGTTTGAGATTAAACACAAAAGGCTAGTGTTTAATTTTCTCAAACGTTGGCTCTGATACCAACCTGTCACACCCTGATATTTCCCGGTGGGCCTGGACTTGAGGTACGTGACGATTGATATCAAATACATAAATAGCACAACGGAAGTCTTGGATTTAAAATACAATTACAAATATAAATGTCCCAATGTTCAAAAATATAATACAGACGGATGTATCAAAAGATCCACAGGCGGAACGAAAGTACAAAATGAAATAACAGACTACTAGGCTTCAAATGCAAGGAGCTGCAAATTCCTCTTAAGCATTACCGGGCACTTCCAGTCAATTTCGTAACCTCGCAACCTGTCACTTAGTCTTTTGAAGATACGTCAGTTTACAATGGTAAATACAAATAGCCGACACATTTTGAAAATATTTCAAACATGTTTTAAGTGTACAAAGGCACATGTAATTTTATAAATAACTTGGGACAATAATAATTATCTTGTATACAGTTTTACATGCTTGTCAATACATATGGGGCCCGGTACAGAAACCGATAACATGATTAATCGACACGCCACTTTAACCCATATAGGGTATCCCTAATATAGGTAGAAAATATTTAATAATAGCATTAGCATCTGTCAGGTGTATGCCTACACCTCATGCTTAAGTCGTGGCCATTTGCAATTAAATGAGCCGAGGATATCCAGGACACAGTCGCATTAACCCCCAATGTTTAAGTTCTCAAGCAAAACAGATTAAAACGGGTTATGTGGATTTTCTACTCATAATCCGACATATGATCCCATACCCGACCAAGCGGTAATAATTTACCATATCCCAAGCCAGTATAGGGAAAATAGGTTAAGAGTATTTTCCTGGATTAATAATCTCACAATGCAAGATATAAATAATAATCACAGTCGATATATCAGTTAACTAAGCTTGGTTGTAATCTACTGGAATGCCTTAGTCTGGAATGAATGGTATAATAACCAATTAGAATGTTAATGGATCTTATTCAAGTCATAGACTTGGACTGGTTAACTTAAATTAACGAAAATAGTACGATACGCTAGATTAAGCGATGACCAGATAGAATGTAGTTTAACCCTCACAAGTACTAAGACTTGTATAATATGGGTAAATAATATACATTATGGAATTTGAAATAAATTTGAAAGAATTGACCTGTTTCGGAAAACTTACGTAAACTAGTTACATAAGCTTAACCGTACGCGCATAGGCGGTATCGGGTGATCGGATGAGCTATAAACAAGTTCAATATGCCAAAACATTTTAATTATGTTATAACATCAGTAGGTAGTTCACTTTATACGTTTATGATTGATTAGAATCAAATTATGCACCATAAGGGCATTTTAGTCATAATATGCCATAATTCATGAACTTGTATAGAAACTCAAGTTATGAACAAGTTCATTATGCCAAAACATGTTAATTATATTACCATATCAGTAGGTTATGCAAATTATATGTTCACTATAATTTAAAATCAAGTTATGCACTAAAAGGGCATTTTAGGCATAATATGTGAACTTGTGCAAAAACTTAGGAACTAATTATGATCAGGTAGTATAACCACAGAGGGTTATTCTACAATATAATATGATCATAATGCAACTTAGAATCAGTAGCTAAAGTTGCTAAATCAGGTCAGAATCGAAAGTCAAAGCAGAAATCAAATTGCTTGACTTTCGGTTGCGAACCGACACATAAACTGGAAATGATGGGCTGAACATGTATATTCATGTTCTAATATTAGTTACCAACTGATATGATGTTAAAAACATGGATTTAAATGATTACAAGTTCATTTTATAAGTTTTCTGAAAATCTGCCGTTTGACTTTTTATTAGACTTAACTTTGACCCGTCATTTGACCAACTTATCGTGCTTTCCAGGAGGTTCCCTTTTGAGGGATTTAACACCTAACTTATTACGATCACGTAGCCATGTCCGATTTAAACAATGGCTGGACCATCATGGTTTAAACCGAAAGTCAAAGCAAAAGTCAATTTGCTTGACTTTCGGCTAAGAAAAGCCTATAAAATGAAAAGAACAGGGATGGAACACTTACAAGTGGTCCAAGAAAACATTTATAACTCAGGGTAGGCCCTTTTATGATCAAGAGCTCCAAATGAGAGAGTAGAGAGGAAAATGAAGAAAGGTGCAAGTTGTTCATGAACTCAAGACCCCTATTTATACTAAATGATGGTGCACAAGATCATTACAGGTGTTAGGGGATGTTGTAGGATGTCTCCAGGTGGGTACTAAAGTGTCATGAGCTGCAAAGAAGTTAAGGGTCGCGAGATAGGTGGCACAAGGGCAGTAATGCTTGGCCTCCAAACAAAACTGCCACTTGCAGTCGCTTACGGACCGTAAGGTATACGTAGAGGTGTAAAAAAACCGGTTTTAGAACCAAAACTGGAAAAAAACACCAAAACCGTTTTTTTTTATAACCGAACCGGTTTTATAACCGAACCGCCGGTTTGTGACCGGTTACTATTCTTGATCTGAAAAACCGGTTAATAACCGAAACCGGTTAAAAACCGGTTTTTTTGGCAAAAACCGGTCCCAACCGGTTACACCGGTTATTGTTTTTGACTTGAAAAACCGGTTATAAAAAAACTGGTTTTCGTTTTGGGTGAAAAAAACCGGTTCGGTTAATAACCAAAACCTGTTTTTGAAAAAAACCGATTTGTACACCTCTAGGTATACGGCCTTGTGGTCCGTATCCGCTATCCAAAAACAAAAATAATTCATGCTTGCTGACCGTAAGCACAAAGGCTTTACGGTCCGCAAGGGGTCATTCAGAGGCCATAAAATGATATGTTGACACTTTTAGTCCCTCCACATTCAAACTTTCACAAATTGACAAAATTAGTCCCTCTCACCCAAATTGTTAGGCATATTTGAGAGTGGGCACGTGTCATCAGATAATTCAACACAATTATACGATGTGTTACACCTGGACACATAGAAGGATCACTGATCCATAAGGATTGAAAATCAGCCCTAACAATTACCCCCAATATGGCAGTTGTGAATGTGGGTTATAGCTGGCATATTCATTTAAATTCAAAGTTTGTTGTTATGGCAGATGATGGGACTCGCTCATGCTATGAACCATGATAGCAACTTATAGGGAATAAATGACATCCATCCTTTTAAAAACCAGAGATCAATTATCATAAATCCTCCACCAGTTTTATCATCCAGGTAAATCTCTCTCCTTTTCTCTTCTCTTTTCTGAAAACCTAAAAATTTCGGCAAAGATGCATATTCGTACCTCACCAAAATCCTATTCCAAAAAATCTAACGATTCATCCAAATCACAAAACCTATTGAAGGACCCATCTCTTGAGATCTGTAAGTTCACATATCCTAAAATCCAAAGCTTGAAATCATGCTTTCCTCCGTAAACTGTTTTTCGACCCTATAGCCCATCTGGATGAAGCGACGGAGTCTCAGAGACTTGGATTTGTTTCCATGCACTCCCTTTTCTCCTAGGGTTCTTGTCACACCCCCAAAATCCGCATGCGGAGTACCACCGCTTGGAGGCGTGACTGACCAGGATCCAGCCACCAATTATACTGAGCATTAGTCAATAGTAAAAATGTTCACCAACCACAATAGTTAATAAACATCATAGTTCGAATTTTAAAAGTTTAAGTTCAAATAACAGTTTAAGTAAACAGCGGAAGCATAAACCAAACAGTTTCAAAACAAGGTTCATAGTTCAAGATTATTTAAAACCCAACACATGGGTTAGACGACCACTACACATTCCCAAGCTGCAAGCTCCTGAGTCACTGGGTACCTGCAAAGCATGCAGTAGGGTATCAACAAAAATGTTGGCGAGTTCACGAGTTGTCCAGTTTTTAATTACCAAAAACTTGTTTCACCAGTTAATTTATCCGTTTATACATGCCATGGGGAGCTACCCCATAAGTAAGCGACTAAACTGTTTTACAATATCGAAGACTTACTTAACCGTACGTTTCCGCAGTGCCCCGTTTGTCAATCTTCTATCATCATTGACGGTTTGCCAGAGTACATTAGTTAACTCCCGTTCCCAGTAACAAGGGTCGGTGTTAGGCTGGTTACACCTAAATAGCGCTATCAACTAATAACCCGTTCGCTAGGCCCCGACGACTAATCGGTATTAAATGGTAGGGACTTGAGTGATAGAGTTTCGTTTAGTGTTGCTCGTTGCATTCCGTATAAACAGTAATTAACTAAGAGTCCCATTTAAGGGGGAGAAAGTAGGTTTGTATCCCTTACGAGGGGATAGCGTTGTTTAAGTTTCCGTTTCCCAAACCACCAGGAATGCATGCTTTATTAGTTGTGAACTCACCTTGGGTTACTCGGCAGATTAGCTTACTTGGTCACGCACGCTGGTTACCACGCCCTAGCATGGTTACCGGTATAGGTCAGGTTGGGTACAAGTAATCACGTTTATTCTACACGTATCTAACACGTAGTATGCATACAGTTTGAGTTATTGGGCCTGCTCTAATAATTGTATAGTCAAACAGTACAGTTAACACATAGTCCATTCAAACAGGTAGTCCAAACACATAGTGGCCCAATGACAATCCGGCCCACTCGAAACCACTGACAAAATGGATCCACTGATGAGCGGTCTCGAGTCGAAACCACTGAGAAGTGGTCTCGAGTCGCAACCGTTGATGAGGACGTGGACAGGGGTTTCGAGTGTCATCCATTGTTGATGGTAATCTCGAGTCGCAACAGCCGGTCTCGAGTCGCGTAATCAAGTGCCGAAACCAGGCAGTGTTTCGACTCACACTGATGGATCACTTGCTGAGTCGAGACCTTGGTCGAGACCATTGATGAAACAACTGTTCTCGAGTAGTACGTCGATGGTCTCGGGTTGTCTCCTTGATGGTCTTGAGTCGAAACCAGAGGTCTCGACTGGCAACCATGGATGCGTGCACAGGAGGAGGCCTTCTAGAACCTCAGCTGTACTATCCAATAAAATTGGAATT
>JARYGA010048024.1:0-21685 GCA_030545235.1 Helianthus tuberosus
GTGGCCGGGCATGAGGAAGGATATCGCTATCTACGTTTCGAAGTGCCTGACTTGTTCGAAAGTCAAGGCTGAGCATCAACGCCCTCTGGCTTACTCGTCCAACCCGAGATCCCTATATGGAAATGGGAGAGTATAGCTATGGATTTCATAACAAAATTTCCGCGCACACCATCAGGTCACGATAGCATCTGGGTTGTTTTGGTAAAAAATTACCGAAGCAATTAAGTGATCATATTAGTTTTGTGAGGTAGTGTGCTAGCAGTGTTTGTGAAAAATATGCTGATTTGGTTGTTTGTGAAAACAGTTTTTAGGATATAGCTCAGGATACCTAGCTATATTAATAATCAAACAATGAGCAAAAATGTAAAGGTTAACACAAGATATATGAGGAAAGCCCTTGATCGATCTAGATCTCTGGCATAAAACCTCAGGAGCTGACAATCGTCGGTTGCCTTGTTCTTCTTATTACTTCGAAATTTAGGATACAATGCAGGATATGGCTCAGATCGATGCTAAGTGTTACAATGATTGCGAGTGATGAGTGTTAATGTGTGATTGTTGCTGGAAAGAAGAGTGTGAGAGTTAGAGAGCTCGAATTGTGTGTTTCCTATGATCTGGCCATCCTTATTTATAGTTATAAGAATTAACTAACTATGCTAAAAATCCGGGATACTTGGAATATTCCCTTCTGAACGTTAGGGACTGTTTTAACTCATTTTCCACGTGCATATTAACTATAAATCCGGGATTTAAGCTCCCATAACCGTTACAACATTAATAGCATTGACCAGCATCCGTAACTCCCATAAAATATGCCTTTCTTCAATGCTGACTGTTACAAGACCCATTCTTCCGCCATCAACGTCCCTATCCTAACCAATTTGAGCGAGTCTTTAGGGTGACTTGGTCCTCATGAACGTTAGTCCCTTGTAGCCAACGTTTACAAGCAAATTGTTAGTAATAGTCAGGATACTGCCTCAGGATGTTACCAATATCCTGGTCCGGTATCCTGATCGCAATCAGCTATCATAAAATCAAGATATAATTCAGGATATGGGCTTAGAATTTCACCCATAACAATTGTCCCCAAAAGTATAACTGTTGGATATCCTGATTCCAACGGATATATTTTTTAGTCATTCCAACATGTCTGGTAAGGATATATGTTTTGAACATTCCTTGAGGAGCTTGACAGCTACCCCTAGCCTGTCCTAGTAAAAAAGGAGCCATCTGTTGCCACCAGCTCTAAACCCTCTGCTGCTACTGCCGAAGGTTTCTCTTATGATGACCTTGGCTTGATGGAATCCATCGAGCCCATAACCTCCTTCCTTAATAAGGTAAATATCCAGATCCTGTATCCCGTACACATATATTAAACCTGTATCCTGGTTACTTTGTCTTTAATGATACCTGTATTTTTCTTTGTAGGGTCTAAATCATCTGGTCGTCCTACACTTAGAACAATTTTAATTTCCTGCAAGTAGAATAGTTTGACAGTTGAAGGTGGAGGGATCCGGTGTTTTCAGGACGAAGCCTTCAACTTTTTATGTAAATATGCTTTAAAAACTTAATTGTGTTCATGGTGGATGGGTCTCTTTTTGAGATGAAACCAAGAATACAATATTTTGGACCATTAATAATAAACTAACCTTTTAGCCTTATTTGTTGTTGTTATGTTTTTATTTTGAAAGGTATGTTAAATGTTTAATACTTTTGTCATCAAAATGTTAGACAAAACTTGGTTGAATATGACTTTTTAGAAAACTTAGATAATCTAGATAAGGTTTTCAAGACTTGAATAATAAATCATACCAGAAACACTTATGCAATAATTTCCAACCTCAACCTTTGAATCCTTTGCAATGTCCCCGGCATGGATGTCCCCTGTCTGTGCAGGATATTGCATCAATATACGACACGCTTGAGTATCTCTTCACTTAGTGATTAAACTTCGTAACTTTTCACCATCAGAAGAACGTGTGTAAACACAATCATAGTTTGTCCTATCTTTGGATCTTGTCAAAACGTTTAGTTTCACTAGGGATAAACCCTTAATATTCTAGGGATAAACCCTTAGTATCCTGGGGATAAACCCTTGTTTTCGTGCGCTACAGGAGGGAGTGTATAAACTCCAAGACTTAGAAAGGTGAAAACCTTTAAACCTTAGAGAGTATGCAAATACCCTTTCGTGAGAGAGGGTGATCAATCCTCATATACCTTAAGGATCCAGGATATAGCCAATGATAAAGAAATTGCCAGCCACCTTTACATGAACTGGTCCCGCCATCTTGAACTATTCCTGGATAACTTACGCTCCAGGCGGCGTGTTTAAACCCAATTCGAGAGAAAGGTGAATACCTTTAAACCTTTGAAGGGATAAGGATCCCTTAAACGTGAGAGAGGGGGCCAATCCTCTAATCGTTCGATTTATCTTGAGTATATATCCTGGAGTAACATCCCGAAGCATATTCTGCAAAACACCGTTAAACTAAGGTGGGTGTTAGCTTGGCTAACACCCCTCCGATGCTTAAGTCAGTATTGGGTTTCAAAGAATAAATTAAATAGACATACTAAAAAGAAATAGAATCCATACCATTCTGAGTTAGAAATTGAATTCTAAACTCACTTGAAGTAAGCTTTAAGGTGTATAGGATTCCAGGATCTTGGTAGCATATCCCCTTCCATATTCTTGAGTCGGTATGCCCCTTTCCCAGATTCTGATTCAACTTCATAAGGTCCTTCCCATTTTAGGGCAAGTTTCCCGTCAGCAGGATTAGTAGTATTCTGAAAAGCTTTCCTTAATACCCAATCTCCAACTTGAAACCTTCTAGTCCTTAGGTTTTTGTTATATGCTCTGGATATCCTCTGTTGGTATGCTGCCATCCTTAGTTTTGCAGCATCCCTTGTCTCGTCGACAGTGTCTAATTCTTGGTATAAAACTTCATGATTCTTCTCAGGATCCTGGAGGTTGGATCTTGTTGTAGGTATCACCATCTCGGTCGGGATCACCGCTTCTGCCCCAATTACCAATGAGAATGGGGTTTGTCCAGTAGCATTCTTCACAGTCGTTCTATCAGCCCATAGGACAAATGGTAGTTCCTCGGCCCATTTTCCTTTTTTGGCACCCAACCTCTTTTTTAAGTTGTTGACGATTATCTTGTTCGAGGATTCTGCTTGTCCATTAGCTTGAGGATGAACTAGTGTCGATGTAATCATTTTGATTTCCCAACTTTTACAAAAATCTGTAGTTATTTTGCTGATAAATTGGGATCCATTATCACAAATTATCTCGGCCGGTATCCCGAATCTTGTCAGGATATTCCTCTTTATGAAGGATACCACTTCTTGATCTCTAACTTGGATAAAGGCTTCTGCTTCAACCCACTTGGAGAAATAATCCGTCATTGCCAACATGAAAACCTTTCCACCTGGAGCTTTTGGAAGCTTTCCCACTATATCCATACCCCATTTCATAAACGGCCAAGGGGATACGATAGGATATAATTGTTCTGCAGGCTGATGCAGGATGTTGCCGTGTCTTTGACATGCATCGCATTTCTGAGCATACTCCGCGGCATCCTTTCTCATGTTCAGCCAGTAATATCATGTTCTTAACACCTTCGAGAATAGAGATCTGCCCCCAGTATGGTTGCCACAGTCTCCTTCGTGTATATCCTGAAGTACCTCCTTGGTTTCAGGATCTTCCAAGCACCTTAGGTACGGACCTGCAAGGGATTTCTTATACAAAATATTATTTATAATAGTAAAACAAGATACCTTCATGCTAAAAACCTTAGGATTTGCATCCTTTGGGATATCTCATTCTTGAAGATACTTCACAATTGGAGTCGTCCAGGATTCAGGATCCTTCTCAGGATATCCATCACCAGGATCCTGGATACATGCTACTTCTTTATCCTGAGATTTGAAATGTTCCATTGCAGGATACAAGATGTGCACTATTGGTATCTGAGTTCCCTCCGATATCTTGACAGTAGATCCAAAGTTTCTAGAGCGTCAGCTTCAGCATTCTTTTCTCTTGGTACCTGTTCAAGTGTAAAATTTCGAAATATCATGCTAATTTTTTAACAATTTCAAGATATTTGGCTAACTTTTCACCTTTTACTGTATAAGATCCATTGAAATGGTTAGTAATCCACAGGGAATCAACATATACTTGTAAACATCGAATATTCATATTTTTAGCCAATTCTAATCCTGCTATCAGAGCTTCACACTCAGCTTCATTATTGGTAGCAAAAAAATCACATTTAATAGCCTGGGGTAATATGTCCCCCTGTGGTGATTTTAGTAGTATCCCTAATCCTACGCCTCTTGTGTTGGATGCAACATCAGTATGTAATATCCGAAATTTTGAACTTTCACCTAGTTGTTGTACTTCTTGTTATGGGTGAAATTCTGAGCCCATATCCTGGATAATATCTTGAATTATATCTTGACTATATGATAAATGTTTATACTCAGGGTGCTGACTCAGGATATTGGTAACATCCTGGCATGGTATCCTGAGGATTACTAACGGATTATGTGCAGGAGTACGAGTTCAAGGTTGCAACGTTCGTGAAGACCTCTTTCCCTGAAGACTCTGTCCAAGTTGTTCGAAGAAAGACGTTGAGGCCGCTTTACTTGGTCTCCAATGTTAACTAGGGAATATTCGCTGGCATCCCCCATTTGTAGGAGATTTTGTTTTCATTTCTTAGCTATAAATAGATGGATAAATTAGATCGAATAGGACATCACACTCACTACTCTCTCTCTCTCGCAACTCTCACTTTCTGAAAAAAGCATTGTAACACTTAGTAGCGATCTGGTCAATATCCTGCACTGTATCCTGACATTTGAAGTAATAAGAAGAACAAGGCAGCTGTGATTGTCAGCTCCAGAGGTTTTGTGCCAGCGATCTAGATTGGTCAAGGGCTTTCCTCGTACATCTCGTGTCACTTTTTACTTTTTACTCATTGTTTGATCATAGATATAGCTCGATATCCTGAGCTATATCCTGAACATTGTCTTTTGCATACAACTAAATCAGGATATTTTCAATTCACATTCTTAGCACACTACCTCACTTAACTAGTTTGATCACTAAATTGCTTAGGTAATTTTTGACCAAAACAATTTGGCGCCCACCGTGGGGCAAGTGGTGCTATTTCTTCTAAAAGCTTTTGCAAAATCATTACTTGGTTTTCTATTTTCAAAACTTTTTGCTACACTATTTTCAATGGCTTCAAGATCAAACATGAGCTCTTCTACCGTGTCTGCTACAACATCTGCAACGATTGGTTCAGTGCTTCCACCACCTCCTCCAAGGACGCAAGCTTCTTCATAGCCTCAGGATATTATCCCCACTTGGAATATTCAGGGATCTGCTCCTGTTTTGGCCTCTAATGATGAAATTCTAACTTTATTTGGTAGTATACAGGAACAGATGAAGCAGTAGCAGGAGACCAGCCAAATGCTGATGAGAGAGATACAACTCTTAAAATCCAGCTCAAGCAGGCCCGCTGAGGATACTGTCACTCCTTTGCAGCCTAGAGCTTTAAACTTCAGTTCTGCAGTATATACTGAAGATAACAGGGGGAATATTGTGCCTAGCCATGTCCAAAGTCATATTCCTGAGATACCCTCTTCGGTTAGGGTGTTAACAGTGAGAAGTTCAGGATATGCTTCAGGATATGGACAGAATCCTTAGACTGGTAACGTATCTAATAATAATAATACTCTTACTACTAATGGTATTGG
This sequence comes from Helianthus tuberosus, assembly GCA_030545235.1. Lineage (NCBI taxonomy): Eukaryota > Viridiplantae > Streptophyta > Magnoliopsida > Asterales > Asteraceae > Helianthus > Helianthus tuberosus. The sequence goes on from JARYGA010048024.1 coordinate 5,764, forward strand.
ATCTTTCAGGATGCAGGTATGACATCAGCACTTTCCAGGGAGCTTCAGAAATTAAAGGACATGATATCCAGTGTACCTGGAGTAGTCCAGCCAATCCCAGAAGTATCACAGGATAGCCACAAGATATCTCGGTTTGCATATCCTATATGTGATGCTGAAATCCCGAAAATATTTCAAATCCCCAACATGAAGCTCTATGACGGGACCACGGATCCTGAAGAGCATATTGCCCAGTATAGGAAAAGGATGGAAATCAACCCTATCCTTCCAGATCTTAAGGAAGCATGCCTCTATAAGGGTTTTGGCTCTACCTTAACAGGATCGGCCTTAAAGTGGCTCTTAAACGTTCCTCCTCATTCAATTACATCATTTGCTCACCTAGTTAATTTATTTAATAGTCAATTTTCTTGCAGTCGAAGTTTTGAGAAACTAACTAGTGATCTCTACAGGATAACTCAGGGACCTCAGGAATCCTTGAGAGATTATGTGAACAAGTTTAGCCGAGAATCCTTAATAATCCCACATCTTGATGTTGCAACAGCTGTGCAGGCTTTCAAGATGGGGCTGCAGAAAGATTCTCAGTTTTACCAGGATCTTGTAATGAACCTATGCAGGAACCTGGATGAAGCTCGGAACAGGGCTTTGAGATATATTATACTGGAGGATGACAAAAAGATGCAAGAGAGGATGAATTCATCTTCAACCTACAAATCGACCAACAGGAAGTCGGAGTCCTCGTACAAGCCATATCGTTCTAAGCCATATGGCAGGAATGATAGCAAGAAAGTGAATGCTGTTGAAGATGAGGATCCTGAAGAGTATTCTGAATTGTCAGAATATTGTTTTTCTGTTAACATACCTGAACTGATGTATGCTATGCAGGGTTTAGGAGACAAAGCAAGGTGGCCTAGAAAGAGCCAACAAAAAGCTGATTGGAAGGATAAGTCCAAGTGGTGTGCCTTCCATGCGGATTTCGGACATGTTACTGAAGATTGCATTGCTCTGAGGAAAGAAATAAGCTATCGCCTGAGTAAGGGATATCTGAAGGATCTCCTGGGAAGAAAGAAGAAAAGGGTCAGGATACTGAAAAGGATCCTGAAAGAGCAGCATCACCTCCTGCAGATGCCAAGATAATTAACTTTATTTCAGGAGGATCCGATATCTGCGGAACTTCTTTTTCTGCAGCCAAAAGACATGCAAAGGAGGCTAAGGCAGAGAGGGGAGATAAGCCAACCAAGATGACAACCCTCACGACTGATAAAGTGATCACCTTCGACAGTGATGACAGGGATACTATCCAGGATCCTCACCATGATGCTCTGGTAATAACGTTATATGTGGCTAACCATTTTGTACACAGGATACTGGTGGATAATGGCAGCTCCGTTAACATAATTCAACTAGAGACGTTGAAGAGGATGAATGTATCCCCGATGGATATCCTTTCAAAGTCCACTGTACTTGTTGGGTTCAGTGGAAAAGCTAGGAATACTGTGGGAGAGATAAAGTTACCAGTATATGTTGAAGGGGTCAACTCAATGCAATGCTTTTGTGTGATGGACTCCTTATCCTGCTATAATATTATATTGGGTAGGCCATGGATCCATGATATGAAAGCTGTGCCGTCAACCTATCATCAATGCATCAAGATCCCTACTCCTTGGGGGGTTGTCAAAGGTGGATAGTGATCAACATGAGGTAAACGAGTGTTACTCATCCTTGATGAAATCCTCAACCAAGCCTAATGCGACATAGCAATTAAAGATGCGAGCCCAGTATATCGTGGAGGCTTCTATTTAGGATGTTAAGAAGATTATCCTGGACCAGGATAATCCAGATATCTCGATGCTCGTAGGAACCAATGTCCCTCAGGATATTGAACATCAGTTAATTAACTTTTTGAAATGCAGGATGTCAACATTCGCATGGAAGCATGAGGATATGACAGGTATTTCCAAAGATATTATCACTCACAAGCTTGGAATTGACAGGTCATTCAAGCCTGTTCAGCAAAAGAGAAGGAAGTTTGCTCCTGAATGAAACACAATTATTCAAGAGGAAGTCCAAAGATTATTGAAGTCCAAGATGATCAGGGAGGTCAAATTCCCAAGATGGCTAGCAAATGTAGTTGTGGTGCAGAAGAAAAATGGGAAATGGAGAGTTTGTGTAGATTACGTAGACTTGAACAAAGCTTGTCCCAAAGACCCGTTTCCTCTACCTCATATTGATTCAATGGTGGATGCTACTGCCGGACATGGGATGTTAACCTTCAGGGATGCATCCTCAGGGTTCCAGCAGATCCAAATGGAACCTTCAGACCAGGAGGATACTGCTTTCATGACACCAACAGGTATTTATTGTTATACTGCTATGCCTTTTGGTTTGAAAAATGCAGGTGCAACGTACCAAAGATTGGTGAACATGATGTTTAAAGACAAGCTGGGGGACACCATAGAGGTGTACATTGATGACATGGTAGTAAAATCTAAGAAGGCTGAGGATCACCTCCAGGATATTAAGGGAGCATTTGATATCCTAGATCAATATAACATGAAGTGAAACCCTGCCAAATGTCATTTTGGAGTGGGGCAGGAAAGTTTTTAGGATATATGGTGACTAAAAGAGGGATAGAAGCAATCCCAGAACAGATCCAAGCCATCTTGGATATCAAGCCACCTTCCAACATGAAAGATGTACAAAGATTGACGGGACGAGTAGCAACATTAAACAGATTTATCTCAAGATCCTCGGAAAAATGCAAGGAATTTTACGATATACTGAAGAAGAATAAGAAATTCGAATGGGGAAAGAAGTATGAAGCAGCCTTGCAGGATTTGAAGCAGTATCTTTCAACTGCACCTCTATTGATGAAGCCTGAGGATGGTGAACCATTATCCCTGTATCTCGCAGTCTCAAGGAATGCTGTAAGTGTTGTTCTTGTAAAGGATCATGAAGGTCAGCAGTATCCTGTCTATTATGTTAGTAAAAGTTTATTAGAGGCTGAAACTAGATATTCTCATTTAGAAAAATTAATTTTAGCCCTAGTTATGGCATCAACAAAGCTTATACATTATTTTGAAACATATAGGATTCATGTTAAAACTAATTATCCTGTCAAAAATGTGCTTAGGAAACCTGAGATGTCAGGTAGAATGGCTAAGTGGTCAGTAAAACTAAGTGCCTATGATATAGCATATGAACCTAGGAATGCCATAAAGTCTCAGGCTTTAGCTGACTTTGTGGCTGATTTCATTAGTGATATTCAAAATGAAGTAGACCTAGAAGTTTAACAACTAGTGGAAACCTCAGAATCCTGGACATTATATACTGATGGTGCATCTAATGTTAGAGGTGTAGGATTGGGTATACTACTAAAATCGCCACAGGGGGACATATTACCCCAGGCTATTAGGTGTGAATTCCCTGCCACTAATAATGAAGTAGAATATGAAGCTTTGATTGAAGGATTAGAGTTGGCTAGAAACATGAATATTAAGAGTTTGCAAGTATATGTTGATTCCTTGTTAATTACTAATCATTTTAATGGATCCTATGGAGTTAAAGGTGAGAAGTTAATCGAGTATCTCGAAATTCTCAAAAAATTAGCAGGATATTTCGATGTTTTTACACTTGAACAGGTACCAAGAGAAGATAATGCTGAAGCAGATGCCTTGGCAAATTAGGATCATCAGTCAGGATACCAGAAGGAACCCAAATACCAATACTTCACATCCTATATCCTGCAGTGGATCTTTTCAAATCACAGAATAAGGAGGTAACAAGTATTCAGGATCCTGGTCATGATCCTAATGAAGATCCTAAATCCTGGACGGCTCCAATCATAAGATACCTCAAGGAAGGACACATCCCTAAATATGAGAATCCCAAGGCTTTTAGAATGAAGGTATCACGATTCACTATTATAAATAATGTTTTGTACAAGAAATATCTTGCAGGACCATACCTGAGATGCTTGGAGGATCCTGAAACTAGAGAAGTGCTTCAGGATATACACGAAGGGGATTGTGGTAACCATAATGGGGGCAGATCATTATTTTCAAAGGTATTAAGAAGAGGATACTATTGGCCGACGATGAAGAAAGATGCTGCAGAATATGCTCGAAGATGTGATGCATGTCAAAGGCACAGTAACATATTACATCAACCTGCTGAACCACTTTATCCTATTGCTTCTCCTTGGCCGTTCATGAAGCGGGGGATGGACATAGTGGGAAAATTGCCAAAAGCTCTAGGAGGAAGAGTCTTTATGCTGGCAATGACTGACTATTTTTCTAAATGGGTTGAAGCTGAAGCATTTTTTCAAGTTAAAGACCAAGAAGTAGTATCCTTAATAAAAAGGAATATCCTGACCAGGTTTGGGGTACTGTTTTGGTCAAAAATTACCGAAGCAATTAGGTGATCAAATTAGTTAAGTGAGGTAGTGTGCTAAGAATGTGTATAAAAAATATGCTAATTTAGTTGTTTGCAAAAACAGTTTTCAGGATACGGCTCAGGATATCGAGCTGTATCTACAATCAAACAATGAGCAAAAAATGTAAAGGGTGACACGGGATATACGAGGAAAGCCCTTGATCAATCTAGATGACCGGCACAAAACCTCGGGAGCTGACAATCACAGCTGCCATGTTCTTCTTATTGCTTCAAATGTCAGGATACAGTGCAGGATATGATGCGGATCAACTAAGTGTTACAATACGATTTGAATACAAGTGTAAGTGTGTTGTGAGTGTTTGCAGCTAGTGAGAAAGAGAGTTCGAGAGATTGTGTGTCCTTATCTGATCCAATCACTCCTATTTATAGTAAAATAAAACTAACTAACTAGCCTATAAATCCGGGATATAACGAATATTCCCTTTGTGAATATTGTAGTCCACGTCTTCCGGCTTCAACGTCCATAATCTAACAGATTTGCCCTAGTCTTTGGGAAAAGAAGTTCACTTGAACATTATAGACTTGCACCATTAATCTGCATGTGAATTAATAAGTTACTACCAGGATACTGCATCAGGATGTTACCAATATCCTGATCTGGATCCTGATCACAACAAAAGAAACACAGTTAGAATATTATTCAGGATATATGAGCAGAAAACCACCCATAACAATTTTCCCCAAAATATATCTGTTGGTATACCAATTCCAACGGATATATTTTAAAACTTATCTCGTGAATCGAGGCTATTAAGTTGAAATGACGATTGAGGTGACATTGTGCAACTTCCAAAACGATTTTTACTCATCACCCCCCCTATACTCAGCCTATATTTACTTGATTTTTCCTCATTATGATCATAGAGCTCCAAGCAAACTTCAGGTATTCCCTTTCTTTCTCTTCTTTATTTCTCTTTGCTTAGATTTTCCATGGCTACCCGAACCAGATCCCAAACGGCAAAATCCGTTTCTACCTTCTATAACCAGAACCTGCTAAAAGATCCCTCAAAAGAGGTGTGTTCATTCAATAATGCTGATATCGCGACCTTACGAGCTTCCGGTGCCTTCCCCGCCGGACCAATTTTCCATCCGTTTGACCGAGAGGTCCGATCGGATTTTTGTTTCAATGAGTGGGTATGCTTTTTTGCTTATCCTGTCTCAATAGGGCTCCGATATCCATTCCCAGCCTTCATATCTCGCTTTTTCGAACTTACTGGCCTTAGTTTTGCCCAAACCATGCCCATGGTTTGGCGTGTGTTAGTTACCCTGGAGCAGATCAAATCTCGTCACATGCCTAACTTGTGCTTCGAAGATCTTCCGATGGCATATCGTCTAAGGTCCCATGGTTTCGGCCGGTTCCTCCTTTTTTCTATCTCCAAAGATCCTCTCATTCTTAAAGCTACCAAGAATGAGGATGAATGGAGACGAAAATTCTTTTTTGTAAAATGGGATCCCATCGACAAGGGTTTTGACCTTCCTAAGAAATGGTTGACTTCTGGTAGGATTTAGGGTTTTAGGAATATCCTCAATCGTATCCTGAGACTACATCTTGAACTGATATCTTGATATATTCATTTTTTGTAGCAAACTTCAAGGAATTGGCTCCTCCAATTGCTGAATCAGAAGGAAGAATAAAGGAAATCTACAAGCTCCCGGAAAGTGAGAGGACTTTTACCCTGTTATTCACAAGCTCAAGCCAAAGATCAAGTTCCAGCATGTCTGGTAAGCATGATTTTACAAGTTAGTTTCATTTATCAAACCGATTATATTTTAAAAGTATATAATAAGACTGAGTGTTTCTCCCCTTCATGCAGTGCCGATCGTAAACCTTGAAGGATTCGAACTCGAGGAGTTGGATAGCTATTCCGGTCCTATGCAAGTCAAGCAGGAAGTGAATCCTAAACCAGCTGTCACGTCAAAACCCACCAGCTCCAAGGGCGCCACTGCTCCCAAGCCTTCCGCCACTTCTAAGCCACATGGCTCGAGTTCCCGTAAGAGAAATGAGCCAGACTCCCCTGCTGCCTCAGACGTTTTTCCATTTGAGAACCACGGATTCTCTGAGTCCAGCAAGTTCATGACTGGCTTCCTTAATCAGGTAGGTATCCTCATCCTATATCCTGCACATATACCCTGGTTACATATTTTGAGTACACACATTGATACTTGTTCAGCTGATTGCAGGGTCTTGAGCGGTTGGTGTTCCAGTACGAGGATTCATGCGGTCTGAACAAGATGCTGGAGGCTAGGCTGAAGAAGGCAGAGACCACCGTTGCAGATCAAGCAGCAATTGCCGCCGCCAAATCACAGCATTATGAGGACAAATAGAAGGCGATGATCCAGGAAAACGAGGCTGCCCTCAAGAAAGCTACCCAAGAAGCACATGCCAAATATGATGCAGCTCAGGTTCAACACGAACAGGACATAGCTTCTTATCAGGAGAGCCTCAGGGGCTCCGTCGTTATCTCTCTCCTCCAAGCCAGGTTGAAAATGGCCTATGAGGCCAAGACCATGGGCCTTGAATGCCCTACGTGGAATGTTGAAGCTTGGGAGTCAAAGTTGAGGGATCGCGGTGGCAATCCCGTGGTGCATCCTGAGAAGCCTGCTGTTGAGGAGCCTGCTAAGGTGGTTGAGAAGGTGGCCGATGGTGGTGGTGATGCTGCTAAGGATGCTAAAGCGGATGCTGGTGCTGATGAAGCCATGGTCGAAGAGGGTGCTGCCGCTTGAAAGCAGCGAAATGGGCGATGATGGATATTGATGCCGTGGCCGGAGCCCATTTTTTAAATTTGGTGGTTTGTGGTTTGTTGAACAATTTTACTTTCATGTCTGTCGAACAATTTACTTTCCTGCATTAAAACAATATGATGGCCAAAGGTGGATGGGTCTTGAGTTTCAGGATGAAGCCCTTGGTCATCAGTTAGTATCGTTTATTTTAAACAATATAACAGTTGGAGGCGGATGGGTCTCGGTTCGAGATGAAACCTTCAACTGTTAAGTAATTATGGTAAAAAACTAACTGTGCTTTTGGTGGATGGGTCTTAATTTGAGATGAAACCAAAAGCACAATCTTTTGTTATGTTAATAAGATAACCTTTTTATGACCTTATCTATCATTGCCCTTTTTCAACTCTTGTTATACATTGCTTAGTTAGAATACAACAGTTTGAATACAATTTCAATGTTCCAAACTTAGTGCAATATCTCAAACAACCTATCCAAATATTATGAAAATATCTTGATCAGGATACTCACAAATATCTTATTAAGACTTTTGTCAAATAGGGTTTATACAACTTACACAATTTAGATAAAGTTTTCAAAGAAAAAGGATAGTTCACTTTTTTTTACAAAGCTTGTTTTGATAATAGATGTTTGACTCAAGTACAGTTTTAATTTTCAATCCAAGTATTATGTCCCAAACATTCCAACCAAATATCCTGAAGCATATTCTGAAAATATATTTTGAGAATATATCCTGAGAACATATCCTAATCAGGCTATTCATAAATGTTATAATCAAGCTTTTATCAAACATAGTTTCAAAAATTTAAACGATCTAGATAAGGTATTTTTTAAAGGAAAGATCATACCAGAGATAGAGTGCAACCCTATTCTCATACTTCAATCCTTTTGCAATCTTTCCAACAAAGATGTCCCCAGCCTGGGGCACTTAGTGTACTGGGTCCAAGCTTGATCCTTTGAGCTGTGCACAATTGCCTTAGTAGGAATGTCCCCTGTGCATTATGTCTTTGAACACTTAGAAAATTTATGGACATCAAATGCAACCGTTTGTATAATTTTTGTATTACAGGGGATAAACCCTAAAATATCCTGCAGGTAAATCCTTAGTGTTCTGGGGATAAACCCATAGGTATTCTGGGGAAAATCCCAAGTTTTCATGCGCTACAGGCCGAAGTGTATAAACTCCAAGACTTAGAAAGGTGAAAACCTTTAAACCTTAGAGAGTATGAAAATATCCTTTCGTGAGAGAGGGTGATCAATCCTCATATACCTTAAGGATCCAGGATATAGCCAATGATAACGAATTTGTCAGCCACTTTTACATGAACTGGTCCCGCTATCTTGAACTATTCCCGGATAACTTGCGCTCCAGGCGGGGTGTTTAAACCCAATTCGAGAGAAAGGTGAATACCTTTAAACCTGTGAAGGGATCAGGATCCCTTAAACGTGAGAGAGGGGGCCAATCCTCTAATCTTTCGAGTTATCCTGAGGGTATATCCTGGAGCTATATCCTGAAGCATATACTGCAAAACATTTTTAAACTAAGGTGGGTGTTAGCCTGGCTAAAACCCCTCCAATGCTTAAGGCATTACTGGGTTTAAATAAAATAAATTAGAATTGTATTTAAAAGAGATAGAGTTCATACCATCCTGAGTTCGAAATTAAATTCTAAACTCACTTGAAATAGGCTTTGAGATGTATAGCATTCCAGGATCTTGGCAACATATCCCCCTCCATATTCTTAAGCCGGTATGCTCCTTTTCCAGATTCCGATTCAATCTCATAGGGTCCTTCCCATTTTGGAGCTAATTTTCCATCAACAGGATTGGTAGTGTTCTGAAAATCCTTTCTTAATACCCAATCTCCAACTTGAAACCTCCTAGTCCTTATATTCTTGTTATATGCTCTGGATATCCTCTGTTGATATGCTGCCATCCTTAGCTTTGCCGCATCTCTTGTCTCATCAATAGTATCCAATTCTTGGCATAGGGCTTCAGGATTCTGCCCAAGATCCTGGAGGTTAGATCTTGCTGTAAGTATCATCATTTCTGTTGGGATCACTGCTTCTGCTCCAAATACTGAGGAAAATGGGATCTGGCAAGTTGCACTCTTTATTGTTGTTCTATCAGCCCACAAAACAAAGGGTAATTCTTCTACCCATCTTCCTTTCTTAGCTCCTAGTCTTTTCTTCAAATTGTTGACAATTATCTTGTTTGAGGATTCTGCTTGTCCGTTTGCTTGAGGATGTACCGGTGTAGATGTAATCATTTTAATTCCCCAATTCTTACAAAAATCAGTTTTCCTCTTACTGAGAAACTGAGAGCCATTGTCACAAATTATCTCGGCTGGTACTCCAAACCTGGTCAGGATATTCCTTTTTATGAAGGATACTACTTCTTGGTCTCTGACTTGAACAAATGCTTCGGCTTCAATCCATTTAGAGAAATAATCAGTCATTGCCAGCATAAAGACTTTTCCTCCTGGAGCCTTGGGCAATTTTCCTACTATGTCCATCCCTCACTTCATGAATGGCCAAGGGGAGGTAATATGATATAGTGGTTCAACAGGCTGATGCAGTATATTACTATGCCTTTGACATGCATCACACCTTCGGCCATATTCTGCAGCATCTTTCCTCATCGTCGGCCAATAGTATCCTGTTCTTAATACCTTTGAGAATAATGATCTGCCCCCAGTATGGTTACGACAATCCCCTTCGTGTATATCTTGAAGCACTTCTTTGGTTTCGGGACCCTCCAAGCACCTCAGGTATGGTCCTGCAAGAGATTTCTTATACAAAACATTATTTATAATAGTGAATCGTGATACCTTCATCCTAAAAGATTTAGGATTCTCATCCTTTGGGATGTGTCAATCCTTGAGATATCTCATGATTGGAGCCATCCAGGACTTAGGATCCTCCTCGGGATACTCATCATCAGGATCCTGGATACTTACTACTTCCTTATCATGAGATTTGAGAAGATCCATCGCAGGATACAGGATATGTAGTATTGGTATTTAGGTTCCCTCCGGTATACTGACTGATGCTCCTAGATTTGCCAAGGCATCTGCTTCAGCATTATCCTCTCTTGGTACCAGTTCAAGTGTAAAAACATCGAAATATCCTGCTAATTTTTTGAGAATTTCAAGATACTCGATTAACTTCTCACCTTTAACTACATAGGTTCCATTAAAATGATTAGTAATTAACAAGGAATCAACAAATACTCGTAAACTTTTAATATTCATATTCCTGGCCAATTCTAATCCTGTAATCAAAGCTTCGTATTCTGCTTCATTATTAATGGCAGGAAATTCACACCTAATAGCCTGGGGTATTATGCCCCCCTGTGGCGATTTTAGTAGTATACCCAAACCTACACCTCTTACATTAGATGCACCATCAGTATATAATGTCCAGGATTCTGAGGTTTCTCCTAGTTGCTGTACTTCTAGGTCTACTTCATTTTGAATATCACTACTGAAATCAGCCACAAAGACAGATAGAGCCTGAGACTTTATAGCATTTCTAGGTTCATATACTAGATCATAGGCACTTAATGTTACCGACCATATAGCGATTCTTCCTGATATCTCAAGTTTCCTAAGCACATTTTTAAGAGGATAATTTGTTTTAACATGATTCCTAAGTGTCTCAAAATAATGTCTAAGCTTTGTCGATGCCATAACTAAGGCCAATATCAATTTTTCTAAATGAGAATATCTAGTTTTAGCATCTAATAAACTTTTGCTAACATAATAGACAGGATATTGCTGACCTTCGTGATCCTTTACCAAGACAGTGCTTACCGCATTTCCTGATACTGAAAGATACAGGGATAATGGTTCACCATCCTCGGGCTTCATCAATAGGGGTGCAGTCGAGAGATACTGCTTTAGTTCCTGCAAGGCTGCTTCATGCTTCTCTCCCCATTTGAATTTCTTATCCTTCTTTAGGATATCGTAGAATTCCTTGCCGAGGATCTTGATATAAACCAGTTTAATGCTGCTACTCGCCCTGTTAATCTTTATTCATCATTCATGTTTGAAGGTGACTTGATATCAAATATGGCTTTAATCTATTTCGGGCTTGCTTCGATCCCCCTTTTAGTCACCATGTATCCCAAAAACTTTCCTGCCCCCACTCCGAAATGGCATTTGGCAGGATTTAGGTTCATATTGTACTGGTCCAGGATATCGAATGCTCCTTCAATATCCCAGAGATGATCCTCAGCCTTCTTAGATTTTTCTACCATATCATCTGTTAGGGATGGATTTTCCAAACCTAAGGATCACGGATCCTCAAGTGCAGCCAGGATCACGGATCCTCAATTCTGTTTGAATTAAGGATCCTCAGAAGACGTTGCAGGTTTAAGGATCCAGGATCCTCATTGTTATCCTCACACTAACGGTTGTTACCGCTATGTTCGAACTTGATTCGCAGGAGTATACGAGTAGAACTTGGTCTTGCCGATATTCTTGGGGAATATGCTCCAATATTCTGCACGTGCATAGCTTGAATGACCGTTATGGAAGTCGTGGGTAGCTAGCACAATTTGCGGGTTATTTGTTATTTAGTTTATTTCTATTTTTAAAAGGGGATAATGAGATTGATAGTTAGAACAATTAACAACACACACTCTCGGCAACTCTCTACAACATATTGGCGATTACACACTCGTTACTCACTAGTGATCCTTGTAACAAGCTTGTTATCATCCCGATTTGTAACCTTTACTTGTTGAATATATTTGGTGATCGGTAGTTTCCATCACCCGAGGTTTTTTATGCCGGAGATCATATATTGATCAAGGGCTTTTTCCTCATATAAATCCTTGTGTCCCTTGTTCATTTCATTTACAAACTGTTCATACATTTGCGCAATCATTTAAGCATCACACCTAACAAAATAAGATTTGGTTGCATTATCCTAGTCTGATTTTTGACCAAAACAGTTTGGCACCCACCGTGGGGCAATTGGTGCTTCATTTCTGAGAAATTTTGTTCATTGTGATCATTTCGATTCACCACTTTCAACCACATGGCTTCTTCAGCGAAGAACACATCAAGTTCCATGCCGGCAATCACCTCCTCATAGGGCATCCCACCTTTGCCTCCAACACCTTTTGGATCCCAGAAGAGTGCTGAAAATGCTGCGAAGAAACAGGGCCCCATGAGGGATTACATGCAACAGCAGGACAAAACCAATGATAGGATCCTTCGAGAAATTGATGACATCAAGAAATTGAAGAGATCAGCGGAGGATCACTCTCTGGTGGTGCCTAGATCACTGGATTTCGATACTCCAGCTATAACTACCCTATAATCTGCGGCTCCAAATATCCAGTAACAGAGTGGATCATTGGGAAGGCGATATGGGTCAACGACAATGTCTCAGGCTCTAGGATCTTACTTTCAGCCTTCAGGACCCTCTTTTCAGCCTTTAGGATCCTCCTTCCAGCATCAGGGATCCTTCACTAGCTCAGGAGGATACATGGGGACGCAGACAGTTCAAGGACCCTCCTCCTAGGTTCAAGGATCCTCCTCTCAGGTTCAGGGATCCTCATTTTAGGTTCAAGGATCCTCATTTCAGGTTCATGGATCCTCATCTCAGGCTTACGGATCCATGGATTATCCTCCAAGACCCCCAGTCACAGCACATCAAGGATCCAACATCTTTCAGGATCAAGGATTCTTAAGGAGTGTACAACCCGGAAGTTCAGATGTTCATCTAGGAGACTTCATCCCTATGCAAACTATTGCTTCATCTGGTCCCTCAATTTTACCAGAATCCCGTCAATATGGATTCACATCTTGAATTCCAAACTTGAATCCTTCAGGAGGTAAGACTTTGAATAATTCTCATAATACTAACCATGGCTTTGTGCAGGATAGAGGTATCAATCAAGCTATGGCTAGGGAATTACAGAAACTGAAGAATATGATATCCAGCGTTCCAGGAGTGGTTAAGCCCATCCCTGAAATTGAAGATCGAAGCCACAGGATATCTCGCTTTGCACCACGTATTTGTGATGCAGAAATTCCAAAGTGGTTCCAAATACCAACCATGAAGCTATATGATGGCTCAACGGATCCAGAAGAGCATGTAGCTCAGTATAGAGAAAAGATGGAGATCAATCCCATCTCGGAGAGGTTAAAAGAAGCATGTTTATGAAAGGGTTTTGGATCCACATTAACAGGATTAGCTCTTAAATGGCTGCTAAGTCTTCCCCCTTACTCTATTACTTCATTTGCTAATCTAGTTAATCTGTTTAATAGCCAATTCTCATGTAGTAGAAAATTTGAACGTTTAACTAGTGATCTATATAGGGTAACACAAGGTCAAAATGAATCACTTAGAGATTATATCACTAAGATAAGTAAAGAATCCTTAGATATTCCTAATTTGGATATTGCTACGGCTGTAGAGGCCTTCAAAATAGGTTTACTTAGGGATTCATTGTTCTATGATGATCTTGTCATGACCCCTTGCAGGAATCTTGATGAAGTGAGAACCAGGGCCTTAGATTCATCCGATTAGAGGATCATAAAAGGATACAAGAAAGACTGGCAGGATCCTCGAAGCAGGAAAAACAAGGATCCTACTTCAGGAACAACAAGTCCATGCAGTAGAACAGGAAGAGGATGATGAGGATTATCCTCCCGTTTCTGAATATTGTTTTTCTGTAGATAACAATGAACTGATCCTTGCAATGTAGAACTTAGGTGAAAAAGCAAGATGGCCCAGAAAAAGTGATAAACCAGCTGCAACAAAAGATAAATCCAAATGGTGTGCATACCATGAAGATTTCAGTCATCTCACTGAAGAATGTATTGCACTCAGAAAAGAGATTGGTTACTTGTTAAGAAAAGGGCATTTGAAGGAGCTATTGGGGAGAAAAAAGTCAAGGATCCAGGATCCTGAGAAAGTTCTAGAAAGAGCTCTTGCTCCTCTTGCTGATGCACAAATTATAAACTTCATATCTGGTGGATCAGACATATGTGGCACTTCCTTTTCAGCAGCCAAGAGGCCTGCAAAGGAGACCAAGATGGATAATGGGGATAGACCCATTCGAACATCTACTGTTACACAGTAAAAAGTTATAACATTTGATGAGGATGATCATGTGGATGTTCAGGATCCTCATCATGATAGTCTTGTTATTACTTTATTTATATCTAATCATTTTGTTCGTAGGATCTTAATAGATAGAGGAAGCTCGGTGAACATCATTCAACTTGATGCCCTTAAAAAGAGGAATATTCCCGAATCAGAAATTATCCCAAGATCCTTAGTTCTTGTGGGGTTCAGTGGAGAAACTATGAATACATTGGGGGATATTAAGCTTCCCATTTACATAGAGGGACTTAATTCTTTTCAGAAATTTTGTGTTATAGATTGCTTATCCTGTTGCAATGTTATCCTTGGCAGGCCAAGGATACATGACATGAAAGCAGTTGCATCTACATATCATCAGTGTGTAAAGCTTCCTAGTCCATGGGTGTAGGATCGTTTTTAGACCCGAACGAGTCGATCAGAAGAGTTTTACTCAGAATGAAAGGCGGAAACAAACATTCTGAGGTCAATTCAGCTAGATATACACTTTAAACTGTCGTATTATTGATTATCCAACGTTTTATAGCGAGACGACACTTCGGCAGCACTTCGTTGCACAAACAGGAAAAAAGTACATCTGATCTTGCTTGAACCCTATTGATAGAGATCTGATTTCGCTTGAGAGTGGCACAATCCATTTCAAGCGAAATAGCTTAAGTTGATTTCGCTTGAAATGACACATGTCACTTTCAAGCGGAATCACCTCATTCAAGCAAAATTACATTAAATCTCGTACTACGTGCCCTGATTTAACATTCTAATCACAAGACTCGATACAAGACGAAGTCGACAGACGCATGAACCAACAGACTCCCCCTCGAATGTTGACGAGTCTTAAAGTGTCGAGTCTTCGCATCTTCAGTCTTTGTCAGTCCTTTCAAACTTTCTGAAGTATCTGGCGCTGTAAGCATCCTCAAATCTCTCTCTTTTCTTGTTCTCCAGGATCTCTGGCTCTTACATCTTTTCTTCCAGCACCAATAGAATCCTCCCCTCGAATAATGATAACCTCCAGAATCTGAGTCTGTCTCTTGAGCTTTCTAATTCTCTTGATCAGATCTCTTGATTCCTTAAGTTCATCAGCATTACCAATTTCAGAATTGTAACCTGGCTCACACTTTTCACAGGTTTAGGATCGATTCCAGACTCTATCCTGCATAGAACTCTACCCAACAATAAATTTTCTGATAACCACTTGTGAATAAGATTTTCAAATCTGATTAACCACTTGTAGAGCAAATCTTAGAATGATGTAGCATTTTAGTCTCTGATGAACCACTTGAGGAATATTGTTTTTATTTCAAAAACTTTTCTCATTTTAATACAGACTCCCCCTCAACACATGCTCATCATGTTTAGCACTTGGAATTTTGAAAATCAGTTTTCCAACACCAGTTGTCGAAATCTTTTTGAATTTTTCAAAATTTATGCTAAAACACAAACACATTCTTTTTGGATTTTTCTAAGACTTTCAGTGTGTAAAAATGCAATAAAGAAATATTTACAAACAATATTTTTGTGAGTTTGTGTAAGAGGATCATATCAGTTTATGAGACAAATCACCAACACCGTTAAGCTTTAATCATTTTAAGTTCTAAATGATTCCCATAGATT
>JARYGA010048025.1:0-18634 GCA_030545235.1 Helianthus tuberosus
CATACTCTCCCGGTTAAACCGGTCAATGAAGCTATCCAAAGATTCTCCATCCCTTCTCCGAATGTTGTGAACTTCGGTGATTTCTTTGGAGTAGTGTCTTTGCTGGCTAAAATTTTGGAGAAATAACCTTCGGAACTCTTCAAAATCGTTGATCTCACCTTCATTCAGCGCATCGAACCACACTCGAGCAGCTCCAGTTAGTGTTTGCGCGAACATAAAACACCACGCTGGCATCGGCCACTGTTCAACTCGTGCGGCTCCGTCGAAATCGAACATATGATCATCTGGATCAGTTGTACCATCATACTTTTTTACTGTAGTTGGCATTTTGAGCTTCGGAGGAAGCTTGGCATGTGTGATGCGGGCGCTGAACTTTGACTTGGCAGTCATGGAAACTGGGTGATACGGCTTGGTGAGTTCCGGATCATTACCTACATCCATCTGTGCTTCATTTCGTATTGCCATAGCTGGCGAGGGTCCGGACGAACCCTGAACATACCCAGAGTAAATTTCCGAGGTAACAACTGTGGAAAAAGTAGGAGGGGTAAACATTGTAGGACCCATGGTCCTTATCGGAGCTTCTTCTTGAAACAACCTGGTTCGTAAACCGAGGATTTGTTTATCTCTAGCTTGCTGTGCTTTCAATCGTCGCAGAAGACTTGCATTTTTGGAGAGAAACTCCGCATCAAACTCAGATGTTTGCGAAGTAGGAATTAGAACAAAAGGCAAGGTTGTTCCCGGCCCTGAGCTTAAAGCAGCTGAGGTTATGGAAACAGTACTTGCAGGTGCTGTAGTTTGTGTACTAACAGTTGTAGATCCCAGATTCACAGAACCTGAGGCCGCCATTTGTCAGTTCTTTGCTCAAGAAATTCACCAGAGTGAAGGACTAGGAGCTTTGAGATCGGATGGCGCCAATTGAAGAACCAAAGAATCGTCTTAAGGCCGGAGCCTGCAAACGAGGGTTTGGATCTTGGGAGAAGACTTGGGGAGCAGTCCTGCAAAACAGAAAACCGTTAGGCTCGCCGCAGAGATGGGAGGGCCTCTCTGCGACCACCCTCCGGCGTGAGGATAAGTATTGGTAGAGAGAGAAAGTAGAGAGAGAAAGTAAGGACGAAGGTTCAGAAAATCGTACTTGGCTTTGTACTTGATGGGGTATTTATAGTAGTCAACTTAGATAACATCATCCGTCCAGACGCACTTGAATGGAGGTTCGTCTTCGGAGGTTCTTGATGTTGGACGGACATTATTCGGATGTACGTCCAAGTGGAGTCTTGTTCGTCCTGGGAATCATGTCCGGCCTCGGACATGTATCTTCAATAACAAAAACCGAGCACAATGAAGTGTTTTTTGTTCAAAAACGTCCACTAAAACGTTGTAGATCTGAGTTCAAAATTCTGTTCGTGTGAATTGGATATCGCTCAAATGAACTGACCGATTTTTCGAGAAATTGATCAAGATATACTTTGTTTTAAGATCTGAAACTTTCACAGATTGATTAAACTACTGTTCCGAACGTTATATTTCAAAATCATTCCAATTCATCCAGAAAATCTTGTTTAAATTTTGAAAAATCGTGAAGAATGGAGTAGAAACAGAAATTATCCGTGAAAAACAAGCTGAATCGGTAGAACTCTTCCTCCTGAGCTCTGATACCAATTGTAGGATCGATTTCGGATCCGAACGAGTCGGTTAGAAGAGTTTTTCACCAAAACAAGAGGCGGAAACAAGTGTTTCGGCGTAATTCAGCGCGTATTCACCTTTAACTGTTGTTTATATTGATATGCAAACGATTACAGACCTTACAACACTTCGGCAGCACTTCGTGGCTCACCGGAAGACAAACACCTACTACTCTATGTGAGGATCGCTCTTACAACTATATATAGGGCATGAGGTTCGCTTCAATAGACATGGTCATATGAGCGGACCTATTAGATGACAAATGAGCGAACCTACTTGACACATGAGCGAACCTCATCTTAATAACATACGGACGAAATCTAGATCTATCACATGAACAAAATCATCTCTATCACATGTAATCTATTTTTGTCTCATATGTAATGATGTAATTGATGATGTCATATTGATGATGTCATCATGACATCATGCTTGACCAAAACCGCAACGAACCCGAGACTCGATGTAAGACGAAGACAACAGATGTATGCACCAACAGTTATATTTGTATGTGTGTGTATATATATGAATATGAATGTGTGTATATTTGTTTTGTGTATGTATATATATGTATATGTATTGGTGTGTGTGTGTATTTATATTCACACCCCGCCGAATTGGGCCTAAATAGATTACAATGGCCAATACTAGATCATACATATCTTAGTGTACCATATTAAGCCTTAATGGACTACAATGGTCAATAGTAGATCATTGATGTCTTAATCAACAATATTGGGCCTAAATGGATCACAACAAACAATTTTAGATCATAGATGTCTTAATGGACAATATTGGGCTTAAATGGATCACTATGGTTAATAGGGCTTAAATGGATCACTATGGTTAATAGTGGATCATACATTTTTTAATGGACCATATTGGGCCTTAATAGATCATAATGGACAAAAGTAGATTATATTCGTCTTAATGAACCATACTTTGCTTTAATGGATCACAATTTACCAGTATTCGTTTTATGCTTTTCTAGGTGTATGCATTTGTGTGTAGGTGCATGTGTATCTGTATATGTACGTGTGTATGTATGTGTGTGTATGTGTGTGTGTCTGTGTGTATATCTGTGTATATGTATTTGTATATGTGTGTTTGTGTATGTATACGTGTATATATCCATCTCCACTAGGCAATAATGGCCTATACACCAATTCAGGAGGAAACCCAATAAATCTGAGAAAACCCCCATTGTGGAAATCGAACTCATGACCTAATGGTCATAAGCCTTATCCCACCCCAAAATGCCACTAGACTATAATGCCTATGAGACTGTGAATTGGTTAAAGAAGAAGAAAAAGAAGGCGTTTCTTTTCAAACTTGATTTCGAGAAAGCCTGTGACAATGTGAATTGGGGTTTTGTTAACTTGGTAATGTCTCAAATGGGCTTTCCTCAGCGTTGGTGCAGATGGGTGTTAGGGATTTTATCCTCTGCTAGGGCGGCGGTTCTTGTTAATGGGTCGCCAACTTTTGATTTCCAATGCCATAAGGGTATGCGGCAAGGGGACCCCTTATCTCCTTTCCTTTTCCTGTTGGTTATGGAGGCTCTTACGGCCTGTTTTTCTAAGGCCGTTGAGCTCGGTTTGGTGGAAGGGGTTTGCCTCCCGAACAATGGGCCGATTTTATCTCATCTTTTCTTTGCCGATGACGCCCTTGTTTTGGGGGATTGGTCGAAGGAAAGCATCCTTAACGTAGTCAGAATCCTCCGATGCTTCCGTATCTGCTCAGGGCTTAATATTAATTTGGTTAAGTCGAGTTTAATCGGTATCGGTGTGGCGGACTCGGAGGTGGTCGAGTTAGCGGCAGAGATTGGGTGTAAGGCCGAACAGTTTCCCTTCAAGTATCTCGGGCTTCCGGTTGGGGCCAACATGAACCGGATTTCGAATTGGAGTTCGGTGATTGATATGTTTGAAGCTAGGTTGTCTCTCTGGAAAGCTTTGGTTTTGTCGATGGGGGGCTGGGTCACTCTTATAAAGTCTGTTTTGCAGAGCCTTCCGATTTATTTCTTCTCTCTATTCAAAGTGCCGGTTGGAGTTATTAATCAGCTGGAAGCTATTATGAGGAAGTTTTTGTGGGGTGGTTCTGGTGTGGATAGGAAGACGTGTTGGGTTTCTTGGGAGTGTGTGACGTCTCCTATCAACTCGGGAGGGCTTGGGATTCGTAAGCTTGGTCACGTTAATAGTGCTCTCTTGTTCAAGTGGGCGTGGAGATTTAAAGTGGAGAGTAACTCTTTGTGGGCTAAAGTTGTTTCTGCTATTTACTCGCACAACAGATCGTGGAATTTTTTACCGGTTAGAACTGCTCTCGGTGGGGTTTGGGGTAACATAGTGAAAGTTGTGGACAGGCCGATCGTGGGACCGAATCGTTTCAGGCATTTTCACTGCTTGTGGTTTTGCTACGGTTATTTAGGCCAAGATCAGTTTGTGGTGCAAGGTTCCTCATCTCGTGGCGTTTTCACTTAAAGACGTTTTAAATGCTCATCGTTTTTTGTGGGTTGGTAGGTAAGAAAAAGTTGGCGTATCAGGGCATTGTGTTGATTGCGTGTTGGTTGATATGGAAAGCCAGGAACGATTTGGTGTTTGGTGATAAAAGTCCTAATCCGGAAGAGGTTTTTTGTTCGATTAAATCGTTAGGGTTCCTATGGTTCAAGAATAGATCCAAATGTATATATTTTTCATGGGCGGATTGGTGTAAATTTGTATAGTGGTGTTGTGTTGGCCTCCCGGTTTTCTCGGGTTGATCGTGTTTTAATGAAGTTTTCCTTTCAAAAAAAAAAAAAAAGACGACTATAATGCCATGGGCTATCTCCCCCTCATTTACTCCCAAAATTTTAGATCTCCCCCCACTTCTACTTTCCCCAAAATTTTAGATCTCCCTCTCTTTTTTTCTCTTCTATTTGCCTCCTAATTTGATTCCTCTCCAAGAATCCATCTACTGCCTCTACCTATCCCTCCCCGATTGATTATCTTTTTCCCTCTTATTTCACTCTTTACTTAATCAGATGTGTGATCATTTAGGGTTTTCGAGTTTCTTAAGCATCGAACCACGGGTTTGCCGGATACGGGGATTGAAGTAGATCTGGTGGCGCACATCATTTTGTATATTATCAACACCGAAAGGTTTGGTTATCAATTTTACGTATCTATTTGTGTATGTTCGCTGATATGTTAGGGTTTCGATTTCAAATTATATGAAATACGTGTTGATGTTTTTGTGTTTTCGATCCAAATTTGTAGTATTAAAAGTTGTATGTGGGTATGTGGATGAGGTAAAGGATTATGTAGATGATTGTGTTGATGCTTAATATTATTCTGTCTCTTGAAGAGTTGTTTGTCGTTTCGATTAGCAAGTTTTTGATTTCCATTTGCTAGGGTTCATACCGCTATGTTCAACGATTTAACGGGTGTTTGATAGATCAATTAAACTAGGTTTTAAGAGCTTGGGCAAAGGGGTTATGGTTCTATTTTCTTTATTATGTAAGGCTATATTGATACGATAGAGAGTTACTGAGTTCATCGGAAAATGGGGTAAAAATTCACAACCAGAAGAAAATGCCTATTAAATAAGTTGATTATCTTTCTGTTAATGAAAACTTGTTTTTTTTTCTGTCATTGTATCAGCTATATTATGTTTGTTTAGGCTGAATTATGTGAGTGGTTCTTCAAATTTGTTCGATTAGTATTTCCATATTATCAGTTGTAGAAGAACTTTAGTTTGATTTGGTTACTAACTCAATTGGAAGATTATAAATGCTATTTGTTTGATTTGAGGCCTCTTAAATCCATCTGGATGCTTTTCATTTTGGGGATTCATGCGAGGGTTTAGGGTATTACTTCATTGAGTTACTGATGATGATAATGATTGAGATATGCTTCTTTATAATTTTAATTTTATCTTTTATCCAGAGATGAGGTAGAGATATGTATAAAATGTGAAGAAAATTAAAAAGGTTTTATGCAGGTTTCAGATGTTGACATTCATCCTCTCTTGAGACGTGTTTTCTATCTTTATACCTTAGCCCTCCTAAAGAAGAGGTCGGGGCGGTGACCGGAGGGTCACCACCGGTGGATTCAGACCGTCTTGGCGGCGGCGATTTTTAAACCCTGCGATGATGTTGGCTTGCTACCCGGTATGGCAACTTCGGTTGCAACCGTCACGCCACTGAGTGGGTTCAACGACGATGATGATCTTTTCAGATCTGAGTCGATTTGTATTGGTATTTTCGTTTTGCTTTCTGAGATTGATTAGATAATTGTGTTAGTAGTGGTGGTCATGTTGTTGTTGGTCGTGATATTGGTGGTGGTTGTGTTAACAGTAGTTGTGAAAAGGCAGGCATGCTTTTTTTTAATGTTTGTGTTGAATAGTACAGGTTGTGTATATGTCGATTTGATGGGGATTTGAAACAATGTCCGACAATGATGGTCGCTTGCTACTTGGCGTGGCAACTTCGTTTGCAGCCGTACCAGCGCTGAGTCGTATTTGGCGATGATGAAGTGCCATTCTGAGCCTTTTCGCTTTGTCACGAGTCGAATGGTTTTGTAGTTTCCGTTTTATATAGGCCTTTTCGCTTTTTTTTACCCATCAATAAGTTATTTATTTAGAATGTTGAAATACATATGTACAGGTTATATGTTCTGTGTTATTCACCTCAATCGCAGGTACGCTTGATGGCGGTTATGGAAGCAGTGGTGGCGGATCTTACGGCGGAAACTATGGCGGAGGTGGAGGTTATGGTGGAGGTGGCGGCGGCGGTGGTGGAAGATGGTGGTGGATACGGATGAAGTGGTGGCGGTTACTGAAGTAGTGGTGGCGGAGGCGGATCTTACGGCGGAAACTATGGCGTTGTGTAAGAACTGTAAGCATTTGAAGAGTGTTGATTTGCTTTACTGCAATGGAATTTGGGTGGAAGGCGTTGAGTTTTTAATTCTGAATTCTCCGGAGTTGAGAAATGTACAGGTTGAAGATCGTAAGTTATCGAAAGCTGCAAGAAGATGGATGGCGAGTAAGTTTATTAAGGTTCAATCCTGAATCCTGATTAAGAACAGGTACTCTTTACAGATTGGATGAAATTGTATATGGTTTGTTTCATTGTGTGTTTGTTGTATTTATATATTCATGATGAAAATAAGAATGCATATTTGTGTTATGTTATTCATATGGAATATTCTTGACCATTAGTTTCATTTGTATACTGTTAGGCAAAGATAGTAATCCCTGCATCCACTACAAGAAATAAGAGTAATAGCGGCGACATTAATAGCGGCGACAGCCAAAATGTCGCCGCTATTGATCCAATCCGCAATCCGGGTCCCGTGTTGAACCATAGCCGTATGATTGTCATCATGATCCAACGGCTAAGAATCTATTACATCAACAGCGGCGACGATAACTATCAATAGCGGCGACATTGTGTCGCCCCTATTGGTCGATCGAATAAGACCAGATTCAGCGCCTTTTTGGCCTTCCCTCCACCTACTTTCCCCCAAATCTTCAGCTCCCTCACGGTTTCTTCTCCAAAATCCGGCGAATCACTTCGTTCCTACTTCAAATCGGTTAGTTTTATGTTGATTTTTTTGTTTATTTTTGTTATATAGGTTGTTAATTTTTGGTTCTTGGTGGATGTAGGTTATCCACCGGCACCTTGTCGTCTCCACGGCCACCACCGGCACCACCTTGTCTCCACGGCCACCACCGTCACCACCTTGTCTCCACGGCCACCACCGGTTAGTTTTAAATCTGTTTATACATAAATTTTTTTTGTTTTTTTTTAAATCTGCTCGTGCATAAACTGTTAGAACCCTAGTTTAGTGTTTGTAATGGCAAAAGTTGCGAGTTTGTGACACGGTTATCGGTTAAATATGTGAAACTGTTGAAACCCTAGTTTTAGTGAGTTAAATTAGTGTATATAATAATGTGTTAAATTCATAGGGGTTAGATCTTAAAAGCATTTAAAATCATGTTGATATCTGATTTTTTGAAGAAATTATTGCCAAAATCATGTATAAGGGTTAAGGTACTTAAACTGTTAAAACCATACTTTGGTGCTTTTAATGGAAATTTCTTTAGTTTGTAACAGGATTATCAGTTGAAGCAGTAAATTAGTACATATTTTTTTTTGTTTTTTTAGTAAACAAGTTAAGGTTTGAAGTTAAAACTACAAGTGTTAAAATATTATTTTAGCAAAACTTAAGTGCATAGGCCTTTGTGTAGTTAAATGGAAATTGTTTTTAGAAAATATGTAAAAAAAGAGTGTAGTTAACTGGAACTTCTTTCTAGATGTTAAAAAGTTACAAATGTAGGATGTTTCAAGCTTAGGAACTTCTTTCTGAAGTTGGTCCCCCAACGACTACCGTCGATGATGTGTTGGAGGTCGAGACTAATGTTGATGAGGACGATCCCGATTATGACATCGAGTTTGATTAAGAGAAAAGTTATTGTAATTTATATTAGTTAGTATTTGAAAAACTCTTGTTGAAATATTTATTTGCATATTAGTTAAACTTGTTGCACTTTCTACTAATTTCTATTTGATACACTTGTTTTAACATTTGTAACTTTTTAGGAAATATGTTTTCTTTGTGGTTTGTATTTGTTTACCTGATGGCGGATGTGATGCCCCGAGGACATGGGGGAGACGGAGCTGGGGATCCACCAAATCCGGATCCTTTTCGGAGAGGGACGCATGAGACCGACGGTAAGTTATCAATTATTATTTAGTACTTTTATTACATTTATTATAAATGTTGTCACTAATTATATTTAATTTTATTTTAATTGCAGCGGTTCCCCCAAGGAGAGTTCGGGGGAAAGCGAAAAATCAAAAGCTTCGCAGGATGGTCAAAGCAGGGGGGCCCGTATCTCTTACATTCGATAGGGATGTAACGTATACCCCCGTTGGTGAACCGAGCGACTTATTTTCACGCGAGGCGGGTTTGTACATGTGGCGGACCATCCCTTTCGATAGAATGGGTTGGGGGAAAGTTCTGACTCCTTATAAGGATGCCGTCATGAACCACCTAAAGGTAAATAAGTTGGGCCATTTATTGGTGTTAAACGGCTGCAAAACGTTTTTATATAATGTTTTAACAATTTTATTTAATTCCTAGGAGAATTTCAATTTCGATGAAGTTGAACAGGATTTGGAAGCGAGCGACTTAAAAGGCGGCATTAGACAAGTGCTTATGAAGCGGTACTCCGACCGCAAGCACCGGGCTAAGGATGAATTTCTCGATAATGGAGGTTATGACGATGTCGAAAGAGCAAGGGCATTTCACCCCAAGGATATGCCTTATGAAAACGCGCAGAGAACCATTGATCACTTCTTGGACCCCAAATATATTTTAAGATGTGAGGCAAACTCAAGAGTTCGCCAACTTCAAAAATTCCCAAACCGTGGCGGTACATCGTCATACAGTAGCACCGCCTACAAACATGTAATGTTTTATATGTGTGTGTTTGTATGTTTATGTTTATTTAACGTCTAATCTAAGTTATAATGTTAAACAGGGTTTGAAACGTCTTGATACGTACCGCAAAACTCACACCGATAAAGATGGGAATTTTGTTGACCCGGTAGCCGAGCAGAATTATGTAAGTATCTATCTAAATATATATATATTTATATTTATATGAGTAAATTACAACCGGTGTCCTTTACGTTTGTACCCTTTTAACTAAAGATATTACAGAGTCAAAGCTGTAAAAAATGGGTTTGAATTGCTGTTAAAAAGGGGGGATTATATAGGCTGTTAAAAATAGGTTTAATTGCTGTTACAAAATAGGTTAAATTGCTGTTACAAAATAGGTTTAATTGCTGTTATATAGGCTGCAAATGCTGCCTAAAAGCTGCAAAAAAAAGGGGGGGTTGATTTGCTGTTAAATGCAGTTAAAAATGGGTCAATTTGATGTCAAAATTAAACTAGTTTAGAACTAAAGGACATAGGGTGTTAAAAACTAATAACATAAAGGACGGACCTGTAATATCTTTAGTTAAAGGACACCGGTTGTAATATGGTAGAGACGTAAAGGACACAGGTTGTAATTTACTTTATTTGTATTTATATTTAATCATCTTCGTAAAATACAGCTTAATCTAAAACGCGAGATTATGAGCGGAGAAAGCAGCAGTTCTAACCTGCCGAATGAGGCTGCCGTGTTTCAAAACGTTTTGGGTGATCGACGAGGATGGTTCCGGGGGCTTGGGCCTAAACCTTCGAATACGCCATCGAACCCGTCTAGTGCGCAACCCCAAACCGCAGAACCCTTTTCGGAGGTAAACTATACAATTTGACTTCCAAAATATAGTAAACCAACTATATGTTTTTGCTAATAATATTGGGTTTGATATGTGTTAATGTAGGAATACGTTTCGACTTTGTTCCAAAGTCAGGCATTTGTAAACCAACTTGAATCCTTTCTTGCGGCGAGGGGAAAGCAAGTCGCACCCGACGATGAGTTTGACGATGAGTATGACGATGACGACCTAACTTGAATCCTTTCTTGCGGCTATTTTGTACGGATATTTTAGAATGTTATTTTTCGGATATTTTTAGGATGTTATTTTTCGGATATTTTAGGATGTTTTGTACGGAAATGTTTTGACCGATTTTAGTATGTAAAGCATTATGTTTGTTTAGTCTGTTTGTGTTGCGTAAAACTTGAAATTGGCAGGTTTGTTCATAACGGGAATTACTGCAAACGCAACAAAAAAGCAAAAAAAAAAAAAAAATTGACTTTTAGCGGCGACATATGTCGCCGCTAAAGCTCCTAATCACTAGCCGCTATTGACTGCACCTATTAGCGAAGATTTTTTAGCGACGATATGTGTCGCCGCTAAAGGTCTTGATCATTAGCGGCGACACTACCTTTAGCGACGACAGATAGACCTTTAGAGTCCGAGATTTAGTGGCGACTCAATAGCGGCGATTTGTCGCCGCTATTGGTCAACTTTCTTGTAGTGATCTGTTGCATTTATAAAATATTATAATCATAATGAGTTTCAATTGTGACCAATCATTTATAAAATATTATAATCATAATGAAAATAATGAGTTTCTAAGTTATTATAGATTTTTTTATGTAATTTTAGCAGGAAAATTTGGATTTTAATTTTGTTTTATTATTTTTTTTGTTTAAAAAGATTAGTTGGTCAGAAATGTGTCACAAAAATAACAGAGTTTATTTCTATTTTTTTTGTCGGAAATGTGTCTAAAAATTAAAGATTTTTTTTTTGTTTGTCGGAAATGCGTCACATACAAATACATGATTTTTATTTTTTTTCGTAGGAAATTTGTCACACAAAAAAATAGATTTTTATATTTTATTTTTTTATTTGTCGGAAATGTGTCACTAATAAAAATTTTTCAAAAATATTTATTATTGTATTATCATTATAAAGAATATAAATATAAATGATAATTAAGAAAAGTGGTAGAAAATGCGTAGCAATTTCCGACGCACATTTTCTGTCAGAAATGGGTAGAAAAATGCGTAGGAAATGCGTAAGAAACGAGTTTCCTACGAGGGGTTTTCCTACATCATGTATTTGTCACAAATGCGTGAGAAAGCCTGTTTTGTGACGCATTTCCTACGAAAACTGGTGTAAGAAGTTTCAGTTTTTCTAGTAGTGATGAGACGACGAGAACAAAATTTTAGTGAATATTGCATAGTTAGTCACCTAAGTTTGGCGTTATGCTTTATCAATTTTCTAAGAAACAAAAATAAGTGACTAACTACGCTATAGTCACTAACATTTTGTGCCAAGATAAATAATTTAAAAGTGTTTTTAAGATAACAAACTTGCATTGATTAATGAATACGCGGTCCACCTAATAAGAGGATGTTGTGGGTTTGAACCTGCCGGCTCTTTAGTATATATTTCATTCTCTTATATTTTTATAGTATTGTTGTTACTACCACTACCACTACAACTATTATTCTTGGTATTAGATTATTACTATATTATTTAATAGTTAATCGAGTTATTTGGTATTTTAGAGATTGGATCATAAAAGTTTAAAGGGACTTTTAGAATGCTTTTTTTTTTACTTTATTGACATCAACCAGAAATCAAACCACTTACTCCTGTAAGTATTTCTTATGCCCTTCGGCTAGGACAGAGAGTCCGGTTGAATTTGATAAACAAAGTATGTTTGATATAGGAAAAACTGACGTGGTAGATAAACGTGAACGAACCGCCACAGATTGTATTAATACCGAAAGAGTTTACATCAACAAAAGCCGCACCGGGAGATCTCCACTCACACACACACACATCACTCTCAATTACTCTCCCTCAATTATGTATATCAAGAAATGCAAATGATTAGGCTATTTATAGTGGTGGCTAAACATTAAGGACAATCACTTTAAACATTTGTCTCAATTGTTTACATCCCCAAACAATTGGCCTAATCATTTGCACGTATACTTTAGCACAAATTAACCTATTCAGCATATGACTACACCAAGTCTATTCGAACAACGATGGACACACACTAATATGCACTAACGCCTTTTTTTTTGAAAATGACATACTTACATGTGGGTAAAGATCAGATTCCTCTATCGTGATTTCATCAGCAATAGATATAAATGTTGGGTTGTAGAGGATTTGACTAGAAAGTGTCAAAGCAACTGATAACCCAGATGACCAGATAACTCGGCTGGGTTATGCCTTAGCTGCAACTGATAACCCAGATGCCCAGATAACTCGTCTGGGTTGTGGCAACTAATAACCCAGATGTGGGTTGTGAAGTTTTTGTTTAGAGTTGAGGTTTATTTGTTAATGTAGCTGAAAGTCAACAACCCTAATTGTACCCCCTATAAATACTTCTCATTCATTATCTGTAAATTTTGAGCACCTAATACAAAGAGAGAACTAGTTGTGGAGAGTGGACGTATATCAAGCTGGATCGAACCACTATAAATCCTGTGTTCTTGTTCTTGTGATTTAGAGAGAGTGTGTGTGTGTGTGTGTGTGTGTGTGTGTGTGAGTGAGCTGGTGTGAGTGTTTGTCCTTGTTGATTGGGTGATATATCCCTAACAACTGGTATCGAAGCTCAGGCTCTCGATTGACTCACACAAACAAGTAGCAAAAAAGGTGAAGAGGAAGATACCTACAGATCGCGATTAGGGTTTCAGAAACCCAGTAGCCGCCGCCGCCGCTGTTCATCTTCCCGCCGCTAGCATATCCGCCGCTGCCTAGGGTTCCAAATTAGAGACCATCCTTGCTGGAAATCGCATCTAGGGTTTCAAAATCGAAGGTCTAGGGTTTCGATTTTGCTTGGGATTCGCTGGATTTCAGAAGGAAAAAGAAATTTCTTTGTTGTTCTGTGGGAGCAGAGTAACGTCGCAGGAAGAAGAAGAAAGAACCAGACGTTTTTGTTGGTGCACTTGTGTCTGTACTTTGTCTGTATTTCGTCTTGATACCAAACGATGTCTTTGTTAGTCTTGTAAGTTTGACCAAGTCAACCATCCTCCTGGTTTGACTTAGCCAAACAGTTTGAAAATGGTTGTAAGATGTGTGTGTCGAAGGATGTGTCATCGAAGGATTGTGTAAATCCTTCGATGAGCTCGAAAGATAAGCATTCGATAGATGGACCTCGAAGGATATCATCCTTCGAGGTACATGTGGATCATTCGAGCTGTTTCAGGTCGATAGATGATCCTTCGATCAGTCTATCTGATCCTTCGACCAGACATGCTGTGTTCGGGTATATATACCCATGCAATGTGTTCACTTCTGGGGGAGACAGAAAAATAGACAGACAGATAGAGAGGTGATAGTGTGAGAGCATTCTGTTCAGAATACACACACACACGAGAGTTAGAGAGAGTTTGCAAAACACATTTGTAAACATTATGCTTGTAACCGGACCTTTCATACATATTAATACAAGTGGTGTTAATCGGTGAAGGCTTGTGTGTTGTGTTTGTGCTTGTTCTATCTCGGTTTGCATGCTAGCTTGGATTCCGCACTCGCTAGTGTGTTAGACATAACAAGGAATAGGTTTAACCTCAACCTCCGAGGGACCTACAAGTGGTATCAGAGCCGTGGCTCTTTTCCTTGTTAAAAACCGAGTTTATACAAGGCCTTGGAGTGTTTTGGACAAAAACTCACTTGGTTTAGTAACCGTTTTCTGTGATTTTCTCGCATTTCTGTTCGTTAAAACGTGTTCTAAACTAACCGGGTGTGTTAAAGGAAGGTTTGGGTAACTTAAAAATCTGTTTTAAGTGGTTTGGTAATTTCCGGCCAAAACTCCGGCTCTCTCCGGTGACCGGTTTCTGGGTTGGTCTTTCGATTTTTAATAATATTTTATTGGTTCAAAATCTCTGTTTTGGCAGAAAATCATGGTCTGACCATACTTTCTGCCGAAAGATTTCACCAACTTGTCACCTTTTCACCAACCTGTCACCTTTGTCAACTTTGTCAGATCAGATCGAAGGATATCCTTCGAAGTCGAAAGATCATCTTTCGATCATAGGAGGTTCGATAGATAATCATCCTTCGAACACCCTTCGAAGTCTGTGACTTATCTTTCGATCCAAGGAATCTTTTCGAAGCATACATCTTTCGGTCTACAGTTCTTTTTCGAAAGATAAGGATCCTTCGTTTGGAGAATCTTTCGAAATCATTGTTCGAAACTCAACAGTGATCTTTCGAACACTGTTGATCCTTCGAACAAGTCTTGATCTTTCGATCCTTAGTCTGTTTATGTTTAACAAGTTTGTGATTCTCAGGTATTATTTTTCTTGATAAAAAATGAATCCAAGATGGGGTAGACTGGTAAATACAGAGATGTATTTTGGTACTCCGTCATCTTCCGCACCGGTATCTTCTCAAGCTAATGCTATATCTACCGGTCAATGGGCATTCGTATCAAATCAAACTCCAAGTGTTCAAAGCATTCTCTTAAGCGAGAGCGAAACCGGAAGTTTGAATAAGCCTCCAAAGTTGATGCACTTATACGAATATCCAGGATGGATTGACAGATTTCATACATACGTCCTTGGTCAAAATACAGAATTGTGGTTGCGGTTCATCACAGATTTCGATCAAACAATAGAGGTTGCCGCATCATCTGCTGCTACATTTGCAGATCTTACGGAAGATCAGAAGAAGGTCTATGATTTGGAAAATAAGGCATATGCCATTCTTACTCAGGCGTTAAGTAAAGATATTTATCATCAATTTGTCAGTTACAAGACAACGAAAAGGTTGTGGGACGCATTGAAGACAAGGGGCGTAGGAAATGAAGCGACACGTCAATTGAGAAAAGAACTGCTAAAGAAAGAGTTTGATGGTTTTACTTGTATGGAGAATGAATCTTTAGGAGATTTGACAAGTCGATTTAATCATCTGCTGACTGAATTGTCAAATTTTGAGGTTGTTACAACTTCAGCAGAGATTGTGAAAAAGTTTGCAGATGCGTTGCCACCTCAATGGAATACTTTCTTGGAAATCATGAAGTACAATGGCACTTTAGCTACAACAAGCTTCAATGACTTTGTTCAAATCCTGGAAAACAAGAATCAGGAAGAAACTCTCAAGGCAAAAAGAGTTCCAGTGCCACAAAATCCTGAAATGTATTATGGAACTTCTAGCACTTCTACAAAACCTTCTTCACATGCTCCAATTCAAACAGCGTTTGTGTCTAGCACTGACATGTATGGCAATACTATCCAAGTTCCGGTCCCTCCAAAAACAGACATGTATGGAAATCCGCTGGAACCAGTCCCTCAATCAGTACCACAACAACAAAGCCAACGACCTCTCAGACCAACTGATATGTTCGGAAATCCATTACCTGTTCGATCTCCCGGAACAACAGACACGTATGGGAATCCACTTCCTCCTCAATCTACCGGACCAACAGACATGTATGGGAATCCACTTCCTCCTCAACAGCAAGCGTGTTATGGAAGCACATCATCTGCGGGTCAATAATCAAAGCCAAATACAGTACGGCTCGACACCTCAAGCCTTTCTAAAGTCAGTGTGGAAGTAGCAAAGGAACACATGGAGCTGCTAAACACTTTGGTGAGCGCATACTGTGGATTAGTGGAAGGTCAGATTGGTAACATTAATCTGACACAAGAAGACTATCAGCAGATCGATAAAGAGGAGATGGAGATGATGGACATCAAGTGGGCCTTTGCCAGTGCTGTTAGGCGAGCAAAGGATTTCATGGAAAGAACCGGCAGAACCAGCTTGGAAAGCAAGAAAGACACCAAGTATGGGTTTGACAAGCAGGCTGTCAAGTGTTTCAATTGTGGTGAACGTGGTCATTTCAAACGTGAATGTACGAGGCCATCTCAACATGGAAACCAAAATCCTTTCAGAGGTCAAGGCAACAGGGCAAATCAGAACCAAGTAAGGAACAATGAGCGCACATTGGTGCCTGTCAACAACCAGAGTCAAGCAGGACCATCTAATACCAACCAGGCACTTGTGGTTCAAGTCGATGAAGGCTGTGATTGGTCAATCCAGTTGGGAAATGATGTTCCAGATGGAACAGCTTGTTTGGCTGAAGTGGTTAAGGATTTAAAGCACGCCAGTGGTGGAGAATCTTCCACCAATGGTGATGAATCTTCTGAAGATGAAGAGTCTTCTGGTTATAGTGGAAGCTCAGATGAAGAATCCTCCACTTCAGGCAATGATCATGTGGATGAGACATCAAGTGCGTCAGTCGATGCAGATATTGGTGAGCTTTTGGAAGAAGCTGGAGCAGGAATTCAAAGAAGATCTATTTTGGTGGATCAAGCTGCTTATTCTTCGTCTTCTCTCCATTCAGCCTTTATGGCTAATGTCGACAGTTCATCAAGTTAGGTATGTGTCGATGAACCCACTTCTGTTAGTTGTGATAACTGTGATAGTTTAAATGTTAAATGTGCTGATTTAGAGGCAAACATGTCTGAGTTGCAAGGCAAACATGATGCTTTACAAGCTAGTTTGTTTGACTTGCAAGACAAACATGTTTCTTTGAATGATAAGTGGTGTGAATTGCAAAGCAAACACGAGGCTTTGCAAGAGAAATATGATGTGACATTCATTCACAATCAGAAATTGACCGTTGATCTTTCGAAGTGCACTGAAGCCAACATGTTTTATGAAAACCATGAAAAGGAGTTTAAGTCGGTAATTGAAAAGTTGAAGAAAGATAAAACCGAGTTAACTAAAATGGTTTCAAGAAAACAAACTGACATTAATTTGTATATAACTCGTCTGGAAGTAATGCAAAAGGAAATGGCTTGTGTCAAAACTGAAAGTGAGGCGATCCAACTTAAGCTAGACAGTTATTTGAGCTCTAGCTATGTGTTGGATCACATCATTGACGTACAGAAAGAGAAACGGGATGTCACATGCATAGGTTACAAGAAATGTCCACCACCTGTGAGACACAATTATGATGCCATGCCTGACGAGGAGGATAGAACTTTCTTTGAACCATCTGTTCCTCTAGATGTTAATGAATTTGCAGCAGGACTCGGATACAAGAAAGAGGTATCATCAGATTCAGATGCGTCAGCAGATACTTTTGTAACTGCTGAACAAAATCAGGATCCTCCAGTTGTGATTGAGGATGCTGATTCTTTTGATGATGAATCTGATGATACTGACTCAGCAAAGTCTGATACGGTGATTAAAGAAGAGGACATACCTCTTGAGAATCATATTCTATGTGATCCTCCCGCAAAGCCCGCTAAGACTGCTGCAACCGAGTCCACGTCTGCAAAAGAGTCGGAGAGTGTGGATTTGCTTTACACTCTTGTTGGTGATAATAAAATTTATTCAGACAAAGATTTTCCTATTAAGAATGTTAATCAATCTTTAATCAGTAAAGTCTTTGAAAATTCAACAAGTAAGTTTTTGGGAAAGACAGGATCACGTGTTACAGTAACACAGTGTCCTCCTATTCCAAAGGCTGAAGTTCGAAAACAATATTGAAATCAGAAATTACCAACAGTGCAAAAACAGCAAAATCATACCAAATCAAAAGGTAAAACACCGACTCAAAGTGAAAGGAAGCCAAATCAAAAGAAGAAAAAGAATGTGAACTTTGTGAAATCTAAGGGAACGGACAAAATTGCAATGTTTGAAAACCAATCTAACTTAGATTTTGTCAAGAAAGCAACTGTGTTGAAAAGAAATGAACCAAATAGTTCAAAACCTAGTACCTCGGGATCACAAAGTTCATCATCGGCAAGACGACCACATGATACTTCGGGGTTTGTTGAACGAAGATCATGTTTTGAATGTGGTACAATTGGACATATAATTCGAAACTGTCCGTATCTTCATAAGTTGAAAGGAATTGATGATGATCCCCGTGAACGCAATCACCAAAAGCGATCTGTTTCTATAAAACAAGATCCCCGACTTGTAAGAGAAAGGGAAAAGAAACAGAAACGCCAACAAGTCAAGGTGATTGAAAAGGCACTTAAAACTGATGTGGTTCAAAAACAATCTGTTTCAGTTAAACCAGAAAGTTCAAAGTTTTCAAAAACTTCAAACAATCACGAAGTTAAATTTTCAAACAAACAAACTGGTATAACAAAACAGACCTGGAAACAAAAAACTGTTATTGAATCAGGGGGACCATCACAATTTTCAAATCATCAAAGAATAGAAGTTATTGTTGTTGATGAAAATGGAAGACCCAAGACCACAATGGCTTGGGTCCCCATCTCCAACTAATCAAGTAAGTTCATGTGCAGGGTGTTCTAGGAGGAACTATCAGTAGTCATTGGATTGTTGATAGTGGGGCATCCAGGCACATGACAGGTGACATGAAGCTTCTCTACGACGTCAAATCTATTAGAGGAGGTTATGTTGCTTTTGCGGGAGATAAAGGCGGATATATTACGGGTGAAGGAATGATTTCCAACGGGGTTGTTAGCTTTGATAAGATCAACTTCGTACAACAACTTGATCACAATC
>JARYGA010048026.1:0-26007 GCA_030545235.1 Helianthus tuberosus
CCCTCCCATTACTACTTCGTGAAAACAAGCCATGGTCACCCAGCCTTTGGCTCGAGGTGCGGTCATGAGCACATCCATGGGAATGCCTTATACAGTAAGCCTTTAAGGCTTTAACCTTATGACACAGATAATGGCATCTTTTATTAGTACCATCAGAAAGCCTTTAAGGATTTAACCTTATGCCCTAGCTGATGACACAAATGATGGCACAATTTCCTTTGCATCACGTGAAAGTTGGTTGATGACACAGAAAGCCTTCAAGGCTTTAACCTTAATTTCATCAACCAAGTGCCAACCACTCACTAGGGTACCTCAAGCAGTAACCCAGCTTCAAGGGTAGTAAAATACCTCTCAAAACCTTACAAGCCCAATAACTTATCTGGCTTCTCCCAACAATTTGTTGAGTACGAGTTTCAAACCCAGATAAAGACGCCATCACGGTACTGAGGACCACCCCCAAATATTCGCCGGGGCTGCAAAAATAGAAAAATGGCCCAACCCCGGATGTTGTATCATGTTCATACGAACCCTTGAAGGGTCTTCACGCATATGGTTCAATGACCTTCCTGAACAAAGCATTCAGAACTTTGACGATCTTAGCAAAAGTTTCCCATAACAACGTGATAATGAAAGTGTCAGAGACTTCACCGAAAGGTACAGGAAGGTTTAACTTACGCCAATAAAAAAGATTAGGGTTGCAGGGTTCATGAATGCTATAAATTCCAAATATCTCACAAGAGACTTCAATAAATGCCTGCCCAAAACCCTTGAAGAAGCACTCAAAAGGGCTGAAGCCCACATTCGAGGAGAATAAGCTGTAGACATCAAAAAAAAATATAAACTCTTAACCGGAGCTTCCAGTATGGCTCTTATGACAAACGGTTCAAAGGATCGGATTCCAGAAGGCCTGAAGGCCGGAACCCTCCAAGCCGAGAAAAAACCATAAACTTTACAGCCTTAACCAATACTCCGCAAGAGATCTTGGCAACCGAAGAGGTAAAACACAGCTTCCACCCTCCTCAACCTCTGCCAAAAAACAAAAGATCGAAAAAATCAAGCCAATATAGTGAGTTTCACGAATAGAAAGGTCATCATACCAATGATTTCTTCCAACCCAAAAATAGGATCGAAGAAGCCGTCAAGTCCGAACTGGCTCACTTGGTTAAAGGGGTCAAGGACAAGATGGTTTAAAAATAATAATAATAATAATAATAATAATAATAATAATAATAATAATAATAATAATAATAATAATAATGGTGAACATGGTCGACCTTGAAAACAAAGCTTCCCACAAACGCCATCATTTCGAGGCATGGGAACATCAACATAAGGAGAGTTGCTTTCAAACCCTCTGGTGACGGAATCCAACATAGGAACCATCAAGACACAAAAGGCTTACATTGACACCGGTGCAACCACCCTAATCATGTTTGAGAAATGCTTTAACCCTCTCAGCGACGATGAGCGTTCAAAGTTTCAACAGTCTGAATCCTCCATCGAATGTATAGCAGACATACCTATCAAGCCTTTAGGCCAAATAACCCATAATGTTTGTTCAACGAGAGAACAAAGGGACGAACCGAACAACTCACTTTTGCGGTGATCAATATCCCTTCCAACTATGATATCATCACAGGAAGGCCAGGTCAAAGTGTGTTCGGAATGGCAGTTTCAATTGGTCAAGGCACTGTGATGTTTCCCACTGAAAAAGGGATAGCAACCCTTCAACCTACCCAAGAAGCTTTTGTGGTTGAAGGGGAAAGCTCAAGAAAGGACAAAGACGATGAACAAGGGATGGACATAAACCCAAAATATCCTCAACAGGGGATAAGGGTAAACACTAACCTTTCCAAAGAAACCATCTCATACCTTAAAAAGCTGCTCTTGCACTATGTCTTTGCTTGGTGCCCGGAAGATATGACCGGCATCCCTCGTAGCATTGTTGAAACATGAAGTTATGGATCCCACCTGATGTTAAGCCCATTATACAAAAGAAATGGAGTCAAGCCCCTAACAGAAGCCTTGTATAACACCAAGAGATGAAAAAGCTTGTTCTAGCCGGAATCCTTCGAGAGGTCAAGTATCAATCATGGGTAGCCAATCCGGTAATGGTTCAAAAACCCGACAAGTCTGGGAGACTGAATATTTTTTTAGAGATGATGAAAGTAAATCTGAACTATATTGATAATTGAAGAAGACAATACAAAATAACTAACCACCTAAGTGGCCAGGGCTATGCCCTTCTCAATGCACTAAGCATGAGCCTAACACTTACTAATTTCTCTCCTCCTCTTTACTAATGACTAATGCCTTATTTATAGAAGTAACAATTACACTAATCCCCCTTATACTATTATAATATACTAATACGTATGCGATTTCTATCAATACTCCCCCCTTCAAAACAGTCTTGTCCTCAAGACTGGAATCCGAGAACGAGCTCCAAAGGCAAACTGAGATCTCCTTAGTTGAGTCTTCGGGAGGCCGACACTGCCCGTGCACCACCCAGAGTTGACTTGAAGGAACCCGAATAGGAGCTGAAAGCAAAGGTGTATGACGGTCAGGTGGTTCTGGATCAGGATCCAGATCAAACAACTTAGGCGGTAAGTCGGCTAGTCGAATGTTGACAATACCAAGGCCCAATACAGCATCTGAGCCCAACACCCACGTAAAATCCTCCGACATGGCCCTATCTGCATTCTGCATTATTGAGTTTGCTGAGGAACGATCCGTTACACAGTCATCCAGATCCGACGAGGTAATTGAAGTGACCGGAGCTACCGAGTTGCCATGACGAATGGATGATGCGGCAAATAACGAGTCCACGGCAGCCAAATGTGAAGACGAAGGCGAAGATCGGACATCCGCACATGACGAATCCATCACAGCACTCGAATTCTGTTGTTTTATACAATTTAGAAAAAACTTTTGGAAATCTCTCTGTTCCTCCTGATCCGCTTTCAAAACCTGCAACGTTGCTTTAATTGCAGTAACATCGGCTTGTAACTGCTGAATCTGTCGATCATGAGCATCCAATCGAGCATTATGATTCACCATAATTGATTCGGAAAGTGAAGAGAACCTGAGAGATCTGAGAATCGGAACTTTGAACAGGAACAGATCTGAATCTGAATTAAAATCCGAGACTGAAGCGGACAATAGATCAGAAGGTGAATCGAACAGGAACAGATGTGAAATCAGCGATTGCAAGGAAATCGGAAATTAAATCCGAAAATTTAGAAATTGGATTCAGAGATCGATGATGTTGCAACGGAAATTGAAGAACTGGAACGAAATGGATCTGATGGAAGGCAGAAGATCTGAAACGAATTATATCAGAGATGAAGATAGATCCGAAAATTCAGGGATATCGGATTCAAATTGAGAAATATCCGAAAATTCAGGGATCTGATTGAAGATAGATCCGAAAATTCAGGAAACACAGATCCTAAATGGAAGAGAGATCTGAGTGAAGCAGGAGGTGATTTGAAGTAGAGCAGAAAGGTAGGTCGGACCAATGATAGAGACTGAATATTTTTTTAGAGATGATGAAAGTAAATCTGAACTATATTGATAATTGAAGAAGACAATACAAAATAACTAACCACCTAAGTGGCCAGGGCTATGCCCTTCTCAATGCACTAAGCATGAGCCTAACACTTACTAATTTCTCTCCTCCTCTTTACTAATGACTAATGCCTTATTTATAGAAGTAACAATTACACTAATCCCCCTTATACTATTATAATATACTAATACGTATGCGATTTCTATCATCTTTGGACATCTTGAAGGCTGCTTTGGAGCTTGGGAAGTGTTCGGGAAGGCGTGGAATCATCGTTGAAGCGCGGGAGCATACGTGATCGAAGAATTCGGGTTTTATACTTTCGTAATCTTTCGTTTTCGTTTGTTTCTTGTTATTTGATGATGAATTCTGATTTGTTGATGATTGTTATGTCTTTTGATACAATGATTATTGGCTAGATTTCTGTTACTACCTAGACATGGTTGAATGATTGCTTATGTTTTGATTATTCTTGGATTTTTGAATGCTATGGATAGTTTATAAATTGTAAACGGGTTGTTCTATCAGTTAGATGTGTTTGCGTGCTTGATATTGTTTAATTATTGTTTATTGCTTCGTTCGAATCTTGGTGACGGTCTTTATCACGGAATAGAATCGGGCTAGGGTTTTAGGTTTTGGTGAGTGTCTATATCACATAATAAATCTTTGATCCTTTAGGGTGAAAATTGCATAAGTAACCTTAGAAGTAATAATCAGTAATTTTATAAAATCAAGTGTTCTACTAATCTTCAATAGCTGTAAGGTGCGAGATTATTGCTAGGTCTAAGTGATTAAACCGCAAGGTGGGTCCTTCTTAGGAAGTTAACCTTTTGGCTGCTGTCTAGCAAGTCTAGCTGAGAAAACAAACCTATCCTAGGTTTAGGTCTCGTAAGGGAGTGAGCCTTTTAGGATACTTTTATAAATCCATTAGATGTCTTGTAAAGGAGTCCAATAACCGGTAATTTAACAACCTTTAGGGGATCTTAGCGTGCTCTTGAGAGAGATTAGGGGTCCTTAGATTTCCCGATAGGTGAGAATTTTAAGATCCCGGTTCCATAGCAGACAACTTCCAATTATAATCATAATTAAAAGCAATCAGGATTCCTGTCTAGGTAGTTCCTTCATCATCCTTGAGTTCAGCTTTCGTGTGAGTTCGTGTTAGTTCTTAGCTAATCTAGTTATTCGTTATTTGCATTCTTAGGATTTTTAGAAACCCCCCCCCCCCAATTAATAAACAAAATAGTTTGAGTCGTGTCAGTCTAAGTCTAGATAGAGTCATTAGCGTAATCAGTAGAGTCTCTTGGGTTCGATACTCGGACTTCCTTAGGCTATACTGCTTCGATCGGTACACTTGCCGGTCGTGTGGTTTAGGGTTTAGAGAGTCTTAGTTTTATAAATTTAAAACTTAGAGAGTCTAGTTTAGGGTTTAATTTAGTTGTTTTAGTTAACCCATTTTCAGCACATCACATCACATACATGAATTATTTACCAATTTCATTACAACATTCCAAGAACCCATCTCAATTATGTATGATTAAATACTCAAACTTGCAAATTGTTTAAGTATCTCGCATCAACTATCGATTATGACGATTTCTAGCACAAACATATCATCATCTTTATTATTTAGTCAAAACCCACTTAGCACATACAAGAGTAATCATCAAATCCCTAGTTTCTAACACCAATTCTTCAAGTTTTCAACTATGGTTTGTTTCTAAACATGAATTCAACACATATATCACTCATACATTCAACATTCATCCCCGAATTTTGATTACGAGTGTTCATCATAATTTCTAGACATCACCAAATTACATAATTTGACATACCTTACGATCTCTGAGCTTAGGTGATCAGGAATTTGTGTTCATGCTTCGATTTGGGGCTATAATCAACCTTCAATTTGATGATTTTGGTGAACTAGGGTTTGCACCCTTTTTCCCCTTCTCCTGGTCGTTCTACGCATGTGTGTGTAATTTTTTTATTTTTTTTTTGTTTTAAAACACAAGTTTCACAACTTACAACCTTAGTCCCTTTTGTTTCAACCTCTTATAAAAAGGTTCCTTAATTCTTGCTTTCTTAATGTTTTTGCTTAATTACTCAATACTAACTAAGTTAATTATTCCTAGTTAACTTAGTGGGTTCCGGGAGTTATAACCCGTTTTATTTTAAGTGCCGTTAACTCGCGCCTCTTCTTGACTTTGTTTTCTCAAAGCATTTATTTTCCTTTTAATTAATATTAGGATTATTTGTTTAAATCCTAATATCCACCGGGTTAATTTTACCACCAAGGGTATTTTACCCGTCTTTTTAGTATAACAGGGTTTGATTACCGAACCCGTTTTCGGGGTGTTACAAGTCTACCCCCCTTAAAGGGGTTTCGTCCCCGAAACCTTATTTACGTAGTTCTTTTAATTTAGACTAAACGAACTTAGTTTCGTTTTCAAGACATTCATTCGTTCCTTTCGATCTATCGTTTTCGTTTATATTGATGCGTACGTCTTTCATGTGTAAGGCCTCGCGGGCCGTTACTTTCAGCTTATCTCCTTTATCATTATTGACCGAGTTGTCACTTGACCACTCATTTGCGTTAGTCTTGTTAACATGTTTTATCCCGCGCTTGTCTTAGATTAACAGGCGCTTGGTATTTGTCATGACACTATCTTGACTTCAAATAGTTTTACCAGCTAGACTAATTAGTCGCCGCCACTTCATACCCCGTCACCCGGGTATACTATTTTGTCATCTCTGGCCTTATGTGTGTTTAAGATTTTCTAATTCACCTCATACCACTTATGTTTTTTTAAAACGTTGCTTTTTGACTAAAAACTAAATTTTTAGTTATGTTTTCTCTGTCTTACGTCTCTTTTTATGTTTGGAATTATTTACTTTTGTTTTTTTATTTTTTTATTTTTTTTATTTCATTTAACCTTGACCGTAGTCTAAGGCTACATTTGTTTTCTTTCGAATTATCTTTCCGACCTTATGACTTTTATCGTCATTTACACGTCGGTTTGTCCTACACTTACCGTTACCCGGTTCTTACCTATACTTCTTTACGACCCGTTACCCGGTTTCTTTATCTTAGTGTTTTTAACTTTCTTGTTTCGCTAGTTTGCGTTTTTCCTATCTACATTCCTTTACAACCCGTCACATAGGTTCATTAATATTTCGCGCTTCCATTATTAGGTTTGCGCTTACTTGCACTACCAAGCTTTTACACTTTATTTATCTCGTTTGACTTATTCGTGTGAGATTTCATTACTCATGAACGTCAAACTTCATCCTTCATTCGACCCGTTCAACTTTAAAATAGTTGAACGTAGTTATCAAAATTTCTGTTTGCAATTTCTCATCGTCTTTTAGTCATGACTCTTGATCCGAGTTCTTTGACTTTCTATTTCGCGTTCCCGTCTCTTGGTTTACGCATACCTTCAAAATTCTACCCATCTATCGGGTATCTTTACCGAAGTTATCATCAAGTAACCATTCTTATATCGTTTTAGACGTCACTTTAATTTATTTTGTCACACCCCCAAAATCCACCTGCGGAATACCACCGCTTGGAGGCGTGACTGACCAGGATCCAGCCACCAATCATGTTGAACAAGCATGCAAGTGATTATAAAAATCCAACCAAAACAATTGGTGTCCAAACAAAACATAGTTTAAGTTGCAAGCGGAAGCATAACGTTTAAAACCAAGACATAAGTTTAATTGTTTAGAGTTTAACATGGCACACAGCTGTCCATGTCCCACAACGACTCTCCTCCATGCAAGCTCCGGCTAAGTACCTATTGACCTGCAAAGCATGTAATAACGAGTCAACAATAATGTTGAGCGAGTTCACAGTTGGGTGTTCGTTTTAAGTTGTTTCGAAAACAGTTTCCTTTATCTGGCATCCTGCCGTGGGGGTTACCCCATGGTTGAAAACGTGATTTATTAAACCCAAGTACTCTGGCAATCCAGCCGTGGGGGCTACCCCATGTTTGGTTATCTGGCTTTTCGGCCGTGGGGGCTACCCCATGTATATGCTACTAGACTCGTTACCATATCGACTGCTGACTGTAGTCATGTTTATGTGCCCTGAACTGTCAATGTCTATCATCATTGACGTGCCCAGATCCATTAGTTCACGCCCGTCCTCTGCGGCACGGTGTGAGGTTTTTCAAACCTAAATAGCGCTATCTAACTAATGACCCGCTCGCCATTGGCCCGACGATTAAGTCGATATAAAAAGGAGGGACTTCGTGATAGAGTCTTGGTCTAGTAAAAGTTATCTGTCCGTGAGGACGAGGAATTACATTCCTGAACCAGTACTGTCCTACCCAAGAAAGGACGAGGAATCCATGTTCCTTAACCCCATTCCCAACCCCTGGGAATCCCATGCTTTGTAGAGTGTGAACTCACCTTAGATTGCTCGGCAGATAAACGAAGGGTCAAATCGAGCTAATTGTGGTCAACCACGTCCTAGTACGGTTACCACGCAAGTCAGATACAAACCAAGTAATGCACATACATTTTCTACACGTATACTAGCACGTTGCAAACAAGTGTTATTCATGGCAGTCCAATCAACAGTGTACAACATCCACATTCAACAGTAACACATAAGGTCCATACATTCGGCCCAAATACTTAGGCCTGCATCCGTGCAAGTCCATACAGAACATATAATCGGGTGGTCTCGAGTCGCAACAAGACCCGCACCTGGTTTCGAGTCATGTTGTTTGTGCTGGTAATGTGTGGTCTCGAGTCGAGACTAGGGGTTCTCGACTCGTAACCTGTGTCGCAACCGCGGTCTCGAGTTGTCACGTATCTGGTCTCGAGTTCAGTCTCGAGTCGAGGTCATGAGGTCTCGAGTCGAGACATTGCTGGTTTCGAGTCCTTGAAGCTTATCTCGAGTTGTCCTGGGTTAGTCTCGAGTCGAGACCGGGGGTCTCGATTGGCACACCTGCTGATTGCCAGCATTTGTACTAGCCAATAGAATTCTGATTTCATGTAATTGTGTACTATCCAACCATAATGCATCAACATG
The DNA here is from genome assembly GCA_030545235.1 of Helianthus tuberosus. Classification (NCBI taxonomy): domain Eukaryota; kingdom Viridiplantae; phylum Streptophyta; class Magnoliopsida; order Asterales; family Asteraceae; genus Helianthus; species Helianthus tuberosus. The sequence goes on from JARYGA010048026.1 coordinate 8,610, forward strand.
TTTTCTTGTCTAAAACCTTAATCAATCGGATCAAACATGGCAATTTTCAAACATTCATATCATATTCAACAAGTTCTTCATCTAGGGTTTTCATCATTAATTCAAACATGTTCATCCTATGGGCCCGAATCATAACACATAATTTAGATATCAAAAATCATCTCGCGGATCATTATCAAACAAACATTTGTTCTATAACATCTATCATAAAAATCGGATGATCATAAATGATCCTAAACTATCATTCTTTTGTCATTCAAAACATCTTATTCAAATGTTATCCTACCAAAGTTATGTTCATCTAAGATATTGGAACCAAGCATGTATCAATTAACAAACAAGGACCTATTAAGTCAAACAAACACTTTTGTTATAATCAAACAATAGTCACGATTGCATATCATCACATAATCGACACTTAAATCATGCATATACATATGTTTGCAAAGAAAACCACTAACCGGTTCAAGTATAGGTACAAGGGTGTGAAGTAGTAACGAATGAAGCTTCCGAATGGGTGTGCACAAGCTGATCCGAGAGCCCCCTTGTGGTCGCCGGTTTGAGTCCGAGTGGTGGGAGAGAATGTGATGCTTGATTGCTAGGGTTTTAGTGAGAGAGAGAATGTAGGAGAGTGTAGGAGGGGAAATGTGGATGATGGCATGGTTTTATATCAAATGGTGCACCCTAATGGGCTTCCGGGTGGACTAAAGGAGGTGCATGGCCCAACCGGCCCAACTGTTACTGTTTACTTGAGACCAAGCGGTCTCGAGTCGGGTCCTTGTGTTTTGGTTTCGGTCACTACATACATACTTGTATAAAACTATACTTTATACTTACACATACATAGCACATCAAGATAATCACGAACTTTCATTTACTAATATATAAACACATAACGTTCAAGCATGTTACATCGAGATACAATGAAGGGTTCTAAATTCCGAGTTGTCACATTATCCCCAAGTTGAAAGAAATTTCGTCCCGAAATTTGGTAAGTACTCACTGAGGAAGCTAGTTAAGTTGTATGGTTTTCCTGGTTTTCCTGGTTTTCCTGGGGTGTCACATATTTGGTCGTCTTAGCGAAATTCATCGTTTTTATTCAGTCGAGTCCTTTATTCTTTAGTCTACCCCCTTTGACTTGTCTGTGTGAATTTCATCACTTATGACAGTCAAACTTTATCCCCTATGTCTTTGCATTCACATTAGTTGGTTCGTATTTTCATTTACTTTAATCTTTGTCCCTTCTCTCGGGCTCGTTATTCTAACGTAATACGCTTCCGTCGTCCGACTTGCGTTTACGTTTACTATCAACATTTTACTTATTTGACTCATTTGGGTACCTTTTTAATTTGTCCCTTTAACCCCATCCTTACTACATCGGATGTAAATGTGTCCGCTATAAGAAGTTCATGGTATCATATGCCACTACTTACTTGGCCAGAGTAAGCGATTAACACATGACACGCATGACCTTTTTATAGTTTTCACATCACGCCCTATGTAAGTAATGCCTCTATTTGTTTCTCTTGGAAACAATATCCCGAATACATTTTCTATTCGGGTTTTTCCAAGTTTTTAATCTACATATGCAACTTTCAATTTCTACATATTTGTTGCATATTACTATTTGTGCAATTAAATTTAAAATGTGCACCTGGTAATGCTTGCCCTAACGGGCTTCTCTTGCCATTAGCCTTGTTCGCGACCGCCACGCGATTTAGGTCCTTGATGAGCATACTCTTTGGACCGTTCCCCTATCAAGTCCGCGATTTGTTAAACTCTCGCTATCTTCATATGCGAGTGTCCTTCAACTAAAACATTTACAACAGTTAGTAATTTCGACATTAATAAATGCACGTATTGTAATACAAGGCTTTTTACTGCACGTGATTTCGTTATCTATACTAATCATTTTCGTTGGTGTAACGTGTATTACACGATACCCTTTGTGTTGTTCATAACACTTTAATCCTACTAAACTATTAACATACATGTACTTACCGGATTTGCGATCAAGCTTCGAACCGAACACACTTTATTCTTTAACCTTGAGCTCTGATTACCAACTTGTAACACCCTGTCTATTTATTTAAGGTTTTCGTATAATTATCGGTAATTAAATGTGTGAATACGAAAGAACATGCTTATAAAAATACGGGTTTATTTAAAACTTTTACATTAAGGGTAATACAACATAATGTAAATAAATTTGCCATTTAAAAATTAACGACGAAACAACATGCGGAAGCTTCTTTTTCATGTGTTCGGCTCTTCTTCGAGCTTGACCGCCCTCCGTTGCGGGATAATATACCTACATTTCATAAAACATGAAACCAGTTTGCGTGTCGCGACGACGTTCTCAAAATTTGTCGCTTGTCGCGACGGTTGTCGCGTGTCTCGCCCCAGGCTATGTCCTCCGTCGCGTGGCACGGGGTAAACCATTTTCCAGCAGGTCCGTCTCTGGAACCTGCATGTCTGTCCAGCTATAGTTTTAGTCGTAAATCGAACTTTAAAGTGTCATAACTTTTTATCTACAAGTCTGTTTTACCCGATTCTTTTTCCTACACGTTCGAAATTTAATTCTTCATCTCATGGAGTCAATACCTGATATTAAACTACTTCAAAAATTCAGATTTTAAGCTCTCGGCTTGAAATCCCTTTTTAACACTTTTGACCCGTTTGGGGAATTTAAGCTATTTAGTCTAAACTAACTCTTTTCTTTTCACACGTCGTTATTCCACATCTAAAATATATGCTTAGGTTCCACCACGACTACTTTTGTGGTATATTTAGCATATCTACTTATTAACCCAAATTTACCCTTCGGTCAGTCATTTTACGCAACTGGCCCATTTTAGGCATTTGATCCACAAATGTTTATGCCTATAACTTATATTCATGTTTAATGATTCCCCAATCAAAACGCAATTTCCTAATCAACCCATATGGGTCGTTTTCCCGATTTACCCATCAAAGGCGTTTTGGTCAATTTTAGTCTCTCATTTAACGACGAAGGACTTTCAATAAATATTTGACCAAAATCGCTCGTCTAACTATAATCTTATTTATGCGTACCTGGCTCGGGTCGACATTTTGACCCGTTTTAATACCTTGTCTCAATGATTTACTAATTCATAGCATCGCTAATTCGCAAGCCATTTTATCCTGCGAGTATAAGACTTGACAAACACTTATTAGTCGTTATATGTCAAATGGTATCAACATTGCCATTTGACCCGTTTGGTCGAAACGACCAAACATTTTGCGCTTATATATAAATGGTATTTATTTACCAATTCGTTAAGTAATTCATTTCGATTTCTCACCGTTTAGTTGTGTCTCTTAAATCCGTTTCTTACACGTTTAACTCAACATGGCTTATGCCACTTGGTGTCGTTTTATACTTCAACTTTTATCCATTTATACGTGACTAAATCGTCGTTTTCACTTTTTACTTCGTTTAGGCTTACTTATAAAGTAGCCATTCGAAAACTCATTTTATATATTTCATCACATGACCAAAATACCGTTTCAACCCTTTTTACCATTAAACATGGTTTTCATCTTTTGATATGTTCCGACCCATATCAATTTGTGTCGGAACCGTATTTCGATTATAACCTTTGTTGTGTTTATAACTTATAAATAAATGTATATCCTACAAAAGGGTGTAAGTTTTACTTACCTTGCATCCGGTTATGCTCTTTTTCCGCGTACTTGATCCGTTTGACCCGCTTCTTTCCCAAGTCTTCATCTAGCTTATCTAGAGTCAAACTATCATCATCACAATTCGTAAGACGGTTAGATTAGTCATAATCATTTACGACTATTCCATCCTACGGGTTTTATGTCGAATTTATCATTTGTCCATATCAAAATTATCATTCGATCTAATCATTGATCGGTTTGACTTTTTAAAAGTCAATTGACTTATCAACATATTCAAATGAACATTTGGTTCAATGAACTCACTTAGGCATATTTCATCCGAACTCTTAACGAAATCAAATTTTACATACTAACTAGTAGGCCGCGATTTCATTTAGGCATTTCATATCACTGAAAATGGGCTGTTTTTGGTGACTTGTTTAACCTGTTTACAAGTCTTCAAAAATTATGATTTTTTTATGTGGCGTACCTCTCAGAGGGTTAGGCCTTGTGTTAAAATTTCAAGATCTAACTCTTTACCAAAAAATCGTAAAAATTCATTTACTAAGCTGTAATCAGATTCGTCACTCTAGACTGCAGCTTACGGAAAAATTCACTAAAAAATCATCGTTTATCCGATTGACGAAATTCCAATTGGCGATTCTTTTAATCACTTAAAACTTTCTACAGTAACAATTTAAGATCATAACTCAATTCCTAAATTGAGTTATGACATTCGTAATGGGCTGCAAATTCTGCCAGAAAACGCAGCTTGAACCCTTGATACGGAAAAATTCATAAAACGCTCAATTTTCGTCTAAAAAATGCGATTCCAGTGGGGTATTAAAGATATTTCCTGTAATTACATTTTAGACTCAAGAAACACATCTTTTTGTCACATTTTGTTCAGGTTACAGCCAATACAAGTCGGCTGTAAATTCTGATCAGAAGCTGTTTGATTTCAGCTTTCAATTAAAGCATGTTCATGACTTCGTAACACTAGTTTTAGCAATCAAAACCCTAAAAACATCACATACATGAATTATTTACCAGTTTCATTACAACATTCCAAGAACCCATCTCAATTATGTATGATTAAATACTCAAACTTGCAAATTGTTTAAGTATCTCGCATCAACTATCGATTATGACGATTTCTAGCACAAACATATCATCATCTTTATTATTTAGTCAAAACCCACTTAGCACATACAAGAGTAATCATCAAATCCCTTGTTTCTAACACCAATTCTTCAAGTTTTCAACTATGGTTTGTTTCTAAACATGAATTCAACACATATATCACCCATACATTCAACATTCATCCCCGAATTTTGATTATGAGTGTTCATCATAATTTCTAGACATCACCAAATTACATAATTTGACATACCTTACGATCTCTGAGCTTAGGTGATCACGAATTTGTGTTCATGCATCGATTTGGGGCTATAATCAACCTTCAATTTGATGATTTTGGTGAACTAGGGTTTGCACCCTTTTTCCTCTTCTCCTGGTCGTTCTACGCATGTGTGTGTAATTTTTTTTTTGTTTTAAAACACAAGTTTCACAACTTACAACCTTAGTCCCTTTTGTTTCAACCTTTTATAAAAAGGTTCCTTAATTCTTGCTTTCTTAATGTTTTTGCTTAATTACTCAATACTAAGTTAATTATTCCTAGTTAACTTAGTGGGTTCCGGGAGTTATAACCCGTTTTATTTTAAGTGTCGTTAACTCGCGCCTCTTCTTGACTTTGTTTTCTCAAAGCATTTATTTTCCTTTTAATTAATATTAGGATTATTTGTTTAAATCCTAATATCCACCGGGTTAATTTTACCACCAAGGGTATTTTACCCGTCTTTTTAGTATAACAGGGTTTGATTACCGAACCCGTTTTCGGGGTGTTACATGAGGAGTCAAGCTCTTATTGGTAACCGTGAACTACTTCACCAAGTGGCCAAAAGTAAAACTATTGGCAAAAATCTCAGGGAAACAGGTCATTGATTTCGTTCACGAAAACATAATCTGTCGTTTTGGGCTCCAGGGGTACTAGTCACGGATAACGGGAAGTAGTTTGCCGAGAAGCCTTCTAGCTCCTAGTGTAAGGAGTTCAGAATAACCCAAGTATTCAGCTCGGTAGCTCACCCACAATCCAACGGCCAAGTTAATAGGATAAACAACAACATTGTTGAAAGGATTAAATCTCGATTGGGAAGGTATGACAACAACTGGCTCGAATAGCTTCCCAATGTGCTATTGGAAATTCAAACAACCGAAAAAACAAGCCACAAGAAAATACCCTACAGCCTAGTGTTTGGATCAGAGGCTGTAATCCTAGTTGAAATCGGAGTAACAACACAAAGAATATTTAACATCGACCTCGAGCCAAATAAGAAAGAGACGATGTTGAATTTGGAACAACTCGAATAGGCTCGTGATTAAGCAGCCATACAAAAAGGAAGGTACAAGCAAAACATGGAATTTCATTACAATACACGGGTGAAGCATGAACACTTCAAGCCTGGGGACCTTGTGCTTCGAAATAATGAGGCCTGTAAGAAAGAAAGCCAAGGAAAGCTCAGCCCTAAGTAGGAAGGGCCATACACTATCCTTAAAGCCCACAAAGGGGGATCATACAAGCTGGCAGGTCCGCAAGGCAAAAAGCTTCCCCGCCATTGGAATGGCAAAAACCTTAAAAGGTTCCATGTTTAACCAAAACGTATTACAAATAGTTCCCAAAAGTTGTTCTATTCCCCTAGTAATCAAAATACTTTGAAATGAATGAACGATGAATCAAAATTTTTCCTTTCTATCCTATAATCAAGTTGAGAACCTAGCAAGAAACTCCATGGCAAGGGCCATGTAAGGGGATGAGCTCCCAGGCCACATCGCTCAATAGGTTCAAGGGTTGAATGGACCTATATAAGGGGTGAGTTCCTAAATCAATACAACTCCATGAGACTCATAGAAATCTTGAAAAACATGTCTCATAGACGGGTTTGAACAGCCTACACCAAATGTTACTTAAGCCCCAACATTGGCTTACGAACCAAAAAGACTCTAAGTGAATGTCATACATAGGATAGAGGTTGTATCTTCTTGTTAAAAATATCCTAAGGCTAAGTGACTGCAGCACTGAACCCTTTAAGGTATAAGTAACATAAGATGCACCGCCCAAAACAAAGACAACATACAAAACCAATGAAAACACAAGGGAGTAAACAGAACAACACAATAAACATAGCAATATAAGTTAAAGATAGAAAGGGCCATAATGGCCATCAAACATAAAACATTGTCCACAAGCCTTACAGGCTTTAACCACCAAGGGACCTAAACGGTCCCCTTAAAATAAAAAGATGTTCAAACAAACAACCCATAACATTATTCGACATGCTAAGAAAGCTATGAATTAAGGTTTCTTATTCACTTTGCAACGTCAGGGATGGTAGACTTTGCTGTATCATCCTTCTTCGAACCTTCATCATCTTGGGTGTTCTTAGCCATCCTCTTTTTCCTCCCTACGACACCCGTTGTCTCGGAGGCTTCAAGGCTTGAACCCTTTGAGCCCTCACCACCTTCAGAACACGTTTCCTCGCTATCTCCGGAGCAAGGACGTTTCTTCGAAAGGGACTTCAACACTTCGTTACAAACAGCCTCATTAAGGCCATAGGGTTTTAGCTCCTGCAAGACAGGCAAAGGTTTACCAAAACACTTGGAGACTTCACCCACATAAGGGTAAATCATATGCTCCATCTTCAAAACAGATTTCTTGAAGACTTTGAAGGCTTTGGGTTGAAAAAGAGAAGATTTTTCCTAAGGCTCCCCAGGTTCACAAAGCTTTGTAACCAGCAAACAAACCTTGGTGTCTCACATGAGCAAGAAGCTTGGTGTACACATCACCCAATACTTTGCTGAACTCCGACGAATGGAGAAGATAGGTAACCACTTGCTGGAATCCATGCTCAATGAGCCGTTTATTATCACCAGTTTCCGGGGAAAGTGAAGCATTTAACCCTTCTTTCTCCTCCAAGGAGGCTACTTCTGAACCTCCAAAGCAGCCCTATCAACCCTGACTTGAACCCTGTCAGCTTCCAAGCATTTTTCCAACTCAACCATCTCAGTCTTGTGCTGGGAAGAAAGCTCATCAATCCTCAACATCAGCTTTTCTCCCTCCCAGGATAACCCTCTGCCTCCTTCTTTAGAGTAGCTAGCGAAGCCTTCATCTCATCACTCTTCTTTGAGAAGACATCATATTCTCGCATCCTCCTGCGAAATCGAGATACACCCTCTGGAAGCAAGGCAACAAGGTTACAAGCACCCATTACCATTTTTCGAAATCGTCAGGTCATCATCCATAGATGAGCAAGAACCTCGAACAACAGGAGAATCAAAGTGGGTAAGAACATCCTCACAAACGGATGAAGGCTTGAAGCTGTCACCAACTGTGACCTCCCAATCCGGCACATAAACCTCCCCTGGATTAACATTGGTGGAACCTTCACCACCCCTCCCGGAACCCTTCAAGCTCACAACCTTTTTACCCGCCGCCTTGCTCCCCTTACCAATCACCAATGGTAAGTCTTTGTCTTTCATAAATTTTCCTCAACCCAACTTCTAAATCATCTAAAGCCTCTATGTAATCGCTCAGTTCCACTGGCTCAGAAGCCGATGGATGGTTGGCAGCCTTTATCAAACGACGGTTTGAACGGCGAGTAGAGACTTTGTAAGCAGCAACCTTGGTAAAACCCTTGGCATTTGGGACGTTCACGTGGCCTGAACCCTCGAACCTATGTTCAGTGTTCATGGCAACAATATATTCACCGGGCGTGGCCTCAGCATCCCCAAACACAACATCAGAGGTACCATCACTCTTGATAAAACAAAACATCATACCCTGATCATCCCTGATGAGCACAGGATCACGATCTAGCTTGTCCCACAAGGTGCTCACACCCATCAACACTAAAAGGTGTTCAGGAAAGGGACGAAGCCTCGAAGGATATTTCCTAAATGGCTTTTAACAACCAACTATCTAGTTTAGACTCAAATGGCTCAAGCTTGTTTAACACAGCATCAGGGTGCCTCCAAACAAGCTTGAAGGGAACAATGGACTCAGAAATCCAGAAAAATTGGTACTTCCAAGAACCAAAGGTAGTAAACATTAAGGAAATCAAATAAACATCAACTGGGGATGTCTCAAACGTGGATCGTCGTTCTTGGTCAACCGGAAGAAACATCAACGATGGGCCATACCCTATCACAAAACCTTAAAATGTAAAGTCCCAGCAAGACCTTAAGGGTGTAACTGACCAAACGACACACGATAATTCTAAAACATTTAGAACAAAGACCGAAAATGGATGACACAAGTTGGAAAACTCAGCAATAAAGAGCAATCGAACCAACGGGACACTAATCGTTCGATTTGCCAAAACCCAGAGCCACCGAATTAAACTTTAGATCGATCCCCCATTCTTTACAAAAAGCCTCAACTTCCTCTTGAGTGTGACAAGTTGAAGCCTTTAAGCCTTAAAACCTTGAAGCCTATCACATCTACTATCATTCCGAAATTCAAATCTCCAAACTCAAACGCCTTAAAGCCCTGAAGCCTTTAAGCAATAAAAAATAATGTGTAAAAGTCAGAAGCATTTGAGCTTACATCCCAAACACCTCTGACTTGGGGGGCTGATGACGGGGGTAGCCCAAATCTCAATAAAATGACTAATATACATAACAGCTTAAAAGGTTAAAAGGTTGAGAGGTTCAATACGCGCAAACTCAGGAGAACAGTAAAAAGGACAAGCACAGTGTCCGGTCACATCAACACTTAACGTGTGAACCATTTCTGCACAAACAGAACATGTGCATAGAGAACGCCCTTTTGTCAGCAGGTCCAAACCGTTTAACCCCTAAAAGGGTAAGTCCCTCACTGCAAGCCAGGTTCATTAGTTAAAGGTTTCTCCTTTGAGAAACCTCTTCCCCTATAAATTGCAGCCCATGCCAAACATATCAAACACTCCAGAATCAGCTGAAAACTATCTTAACTCTCTGATTCTCCTTCTCCTCTCAAGAACAAGCTTCATGCTTGCTTCTCTTCTTCTTCTCCCATGAGAACTAGCTTTAGGCTTCTCTTCTTCACACCAAATAATTCATCTTCTCCAACGATTACGTTCTAGGCTGGTTTCATATCAGTCTAGAATTCAAGAAGAACAACAATAACACTAATGAACCTCTCTCCACGTCTTACAAACGTGGGGGGACCCCACGACCTGCGTTAGGCTAATCGAAACCCTTGAACCCTTTTACCCGGAGATATCGCTACAGGCCTTCGTCTCTTATTTGTTGCATCAACAGGCTCCTCAACAAGAAGTGCTAGCTCATGAAGCGACGGGTGCGTTTTGGACACATAGTGGATGGAACTCAACATTGGAGAGTGTTTGTGAAGGTATTGCTATGATTTGTTCGCCTTTTAGGGGTGATCAACCGCTAGGTGCACGATATATGAGCGATCTTTTAAGAGTGGGGATGTATTTAGAGAATGGGTTCCAAAGAGAAGAGATATCAAGTGCCATAAGAAGAGTAATGGTGGAGGAAGAAGGAAAAGAGATTAGAGAGAGGATGAGAGTTTTAAAACAAAAGGCAGATGTTTCTTTGATGAAAGGTGGCTCTTCTAATGAATCAATGGAGTCTCTCGTTGATTACATTTCTTCACTATAAGGTTCTGTACTAGAAATTTGACAATGGTGGTGTTACACATTATTATGTAAATACTATACTTATAGTAAGATAATGGATATTTTTCTTTTTGACAAACTCTCTCTTTTAAATCACTTATATATTCTGTGCATGACTATATCTGTTAAGTGTTTGTGTTTGCTTGTTTTTTTATTAAACTTAGAGAAAAGGATAAGGGAATGTTTGTGTTACCCGTTTTGACTTTTTTCTTCAGAACGTGTATTGATTTGAACCCGTCCTGACCTGCTACCTCGCCCCACCTGACCAGCTTGGTTTGCCAGGTATAATCATCAGGCCATATACCCCTAAGGCTAGAAAACACCAAAGCTGCAAAAGTGCAAAAATATGATGAATAATATGGGTAGTTCAATTTTGTTAGGGGTTTTTTTTTTTTTTTTTTTTTTTGTATATGAGTAGTAATAGACTATTAGTCGTGATCTGTGAAATATGTTGTAAACAGAGAAACCTGTTTAATTTTAATACAAATAAAACATTTTTAACTTATTTAGCCTGAATGTCAAACAAGTTAACAGATACAACCTGTTTAATTTTAATACAAACTAAACAGAGCAAACAAACACGAGTTTACTTTTAGCCGAACACCCCAAACCTGATCACTTTTTTGACGGTATCAAATACAATCTACGTAGCCTCTTCGTGCTCCTATTCCTCCTTCTCTACATTGTTGACCGGCGCCACTATAATTTACACTATTAAGTTACGACCTCAGGTCTTTACCTCAAAACTGGATTAATAAAACCTTCCACTGAACGAGAAGATGACCCAGCTGATACACATCATACATGAGTAATCTTCAATGTTAGAGAAATTATATAATCTTCATTGTAGAAGATTACTCATGTATCTCGCGCATTCAGACATCTTAATCGGTTTCACATAGTCATACAAAATCAGCACTTGCATGTATTGAACTACTGAAGATAAAATGCAAATTCAATTATTTCTCATCTTTTGAATATGTATGTCAAATAAAGCAACTCAAAGATAAAACAGAAACAAAATCGGAGAAAATGAGGCTCAGATATGTAAACAAGGGAACAAAGAAGGATAAACCCGCCATGGCTGCAAATCGATCGGTTGCAATGTGAAATAATCTTTCACAAAACCATCCGCATTGATTGCCCAGCCAAGATGCGGATAATCTCATACTTTGTTCCGATCCACACGGACATATTATTATTCAACTTCATCATCATCACAGCCTCTTATTTACATTTGTTCCCATCCATTTCCACTCCCGGTTTCATTACATTCCGCAAAACAAACACTACCTAAAGGTTTCGAGTATGATATGCAATTTTTTTATATATATTATTTTTTGAACATCAAATGCTAGATGATATGCAATTGACCTTGATATCGTAAGAGATCTAAAGGACCATTCGTGTAATTAACTCTGTTCTTATCAACTGATAAAACAAAACACAGGAGGGGCTGTTGAAATATGAAGAGAATCACCGGCCATGAAGAAGATGAATCTTGACTTAATAAGAAAGTCAAAATTAAACATCAGAGGAGAGGAGGGCAACCACCCCTAATAACCATCTCCTCCGAGTTGGCCTCATCTTGTCCGACTGGAATTTGTTTACAAACCCTAATTTCTGCCCTCATATTCATATTCGCGTGCAGGTGTTTGAGAATAAATTACAATTAAGTCCTTGGAGTATTTTTTTTTTAATAGACACTTTCAGCTTGATTTTTTTTAGTTTAGCGCAATTTTAGGGCATGTTTGGCTAAGCTTTTGAACCAACTTATTTCAAAAAGCCAATAAGTCAAAATATTGTTTGACTAATTGAAAAGTCATTCTCAAAACAACTTTTCAGTAGAGAGAAAAAATCAATTTTGAAAAATCAAAAATTTGTGACTTTATAGAGCTTTTCAACACATTTACAAATTTACCCCCTACCAAACAACTTTTTACCCCCTACCAAACAACTTTTCAATATGAAGAATGTCCTTTTTAGTAATTTTGGTTTTTCACACCCAATAAGCTAATCCAAACACTTTTTTAAAAACACATTTTCAAAAAGTCATAAGTCAATAATTCTTTTTAACAAAAAGTCCTTTTTGAGTTAAATAAGCTTAGCCAAACATGCCCTTAGTACAAAGATTTTGTTTGTAAATATTTTTAATAATTATAAGTTAATTTAAATATTTTTTTAAGTAGAATCTTACCCATAGCAAAAGCGATTGGTAGAGTATGAGAAGGGTGGGATGTAGACAAACATTACTATTATCCGATGTCATAGCAAGTCATATAAATTAAAAGATGTACCAGCTACTCAAAAATCTCAACAAAACTAAAAAAAAAGCTAGCTAATTGAACTTACTACCATTAATAATTAAAAACTAGTATATTTGACCACGCCTTGCGGCGGTACAGTACTGCGAGCACTGGATCAATATCGCTTTGGTTTGCTATAGTACTAGAATGATACATGCACTAAGTATAGAAATCAACATGTGTTATACATCGATCGAAAACGATAGAAGCAAACACCGGTACCGGCACCAATGGTCTTCGAACGGTATGGACCGGTTCCGATCATCACGGTCCGATATTTATACCATCGTGGATAGAGTTTTATAATTGAAAAATTATAAAAACCAAAAACAATAAAAGTGAGTATAGGTCCTGGTACCAATGTTGTTCGGTATGATACAATGTAACTTTATTGAAAGCAAAAACAATAAAATATAAACTGGTACCGAAACTGATATTGTTCATTTGGTTTTGGCACGTTCACTACGGTAGCGGCAAAGCATCCGTTATTAAACATAAAGCCATAAAAATGGATACAAGTAACGTTACCGATCTTGTTCGGTTCGTTACGGTATGATAGCTATACAGTGTGAGTTCATCGAAAGCAAAAAACTATAAAAGTATAAAACTAAATACCTGCATCGATACAGATGTTGTTCGGTCTTTTCCGCTCAGTCTAGTACAATAGCGACACAATGTCTGTTTTCAATAAAAGTTATATCACAATGTTGAAAAAATTACACATAGAACAGATAATAAAGGGTAAATTACACTTTTCGTCATTTATGTTTATATCGGATTACAACGGATACCCTTTAACTTCAATAATTACAGTCACAGTCCCTTTTTTGTTATAAGCATTACATCCTTAGTCCTTTAGTGCTAACTCAGTTAAAATTTTAAGTTAAAAATGACATGTGCCTTGCACATGAGGGTAAGTTAGTAATTTTACAAATCCAGATTTAAAAAATTAAAACATTATATATGCAAAACATAAACCCAATCTCTCTTATCTCATTCTCTGTCCCTTCTCCCCCTCCCTCTATCCAAACAACCCCTACCACCATCGCCGTGACAAAGCTACCACCACCACTAAATCCGAATTAAACAATCGTAAATCCGAATTAAACGATCGTATCAAACACAAATTTGCTTTCATTGCCTTGCGACTAAAAAAACTTTTAATATCAAACATATTGAAAATACTAATTTTGACCCCACCATTAACTTTGATTGTTTGCTTCAAAGAACTAATAACAGAGATACACATAAAACATTTAAAAAATTTCTCAGAATTCCTAAAAGAGATATGATTTCCACCACTAACTTTGATATGATTTCTACTATATATTTTAGTCAAACAATTCCTAATAGAGATACCATGAAAATGGGATTCAAAATGAAATGAACCAGAGATACGCAAGAACCCCAAAATCTTTATGTTTCAAAATCTTGCACGTTTTAACCTTTAGGCCAAACTCAGTAAGTTTTTTTTCGTTAAATATGGTCATATGCCTTGCACATGAGGGTATTCTTGTCATTTTACCTTCCTATGGACTATTGAGTAAATAACTTGATATTAAGAGACTAATTGTGTAAGAAATAAAATATAAAAAAATAAAAATCATGAATTCTCTCTCTTTCACACATTCTCCTCTCTCTCATCTCTCTCTCTCTTTTCACCCACTACCACTACCTTCCACCTCCCACCACCAACACCCATCGCCCGCAACCTCCCACCACTACCCTTCAGTCGCCGCCACAACCTCCCACCACCAACATTTAGCCGCCACATCCCATCTCTCACCACCAACACCAACACCCAACCACCACCGTCGTTGTGAGGTTTATCGCTGTAGTAGTATACTCCACCTTCATCCCAGCCAGACATCTTCGATCTTTGATGATTTCTCTTTGTTTTAGAAATGATCTGTGTGAGGAGAGATGTTTTCTTCGTCGTGTGCCACATTTGCAGGTATTTTGGCGGGAAAAGATGAGAAGTGGTTTGGTGTGGGAGGGTGGTTCAGATTTGAGAGCAATGGGGGTGGTGGTGGAAGGGTGTTGGTGGTGGTGGGAGATAGGATGTGGCGGCTGAAGGTTGGTGGTGGGAGGTTGTGGCGACGGCTAAATGGTAGTGGTGGGAGATTGCGGCGGTGGGTGTTGGTGGTCGGAGGTGGAGGTGGAAGGTGGTGGTAGTGGGTGAAGAGAGAGAGAGAGAGTGAGGGGAAGAGGGAGAAAAGAATGTGTGACAGAGAGAGAGAGTCAGGGAGAGAGATAGAGAGAGAGAGAGAGAGAGAGAATTTCAGGATTTTTAATATTTATATTTTAGGGTAAATTACTTTTTGAGTCCCTGTGTTTTAGTGGTTTTAACCACTTGAGTCCAAAATCAAAATGTTTAACGCCCTGAGTCCCTATAGCCACTTTACTTAACCGTTTGAGTCCAAATTTCTAACAATGTTAGAATTTTTTGGTTAAGTATTATTAAATGACCAAAATACCCTCATAGTTAAAAAAAAAAAAACTATGGCTGGATGGGTTCACCAAACTCAAGCATTTTTATTTTTAACCTAGAAAATGTAATCAGATCAAACTTATGGTCAGTCTCTCTCTCAAAACAACCACCACCATAACCATCATACACCACAGCTACCGTACAACACCTCCTCACCTGCAACCATACACCACCATCACATCAGAGCACCGTCAGACAACCATCAAATCCCCACCTTCGATACCATCATCACCATCAAAACCCCACCTTCGACACCATCATCACCATCAAAATCCCACTAAAACCCTAACGCCACGACAGTAGCCCTAACTGCCTATCCACCTCTCCGACTAGATCTAGAGGTTTAATGGAAGTATCGGAGTTCCGTTACATCTAAGGTTGTTTCTGACATGTTGGGTGACTTTGGTGGTGGTCTCGATTGTTTATAGTGGTTGGATTTGTAGTTACAGGTGGTGCAGTGGTGGTTAACGGTGGAGAAGGTGGTGATAGTGGTGGAGGTGCGGTTTGCAGGCGGTGACAGTGGTGTTTGACGGTGGGGAAGGTGGTGATAGTGGTGGATGTGCGGTGGAAGATGAGCGAGAGAAAGGAAAGGTTTCAGATGGTAATAATGGGGAATTCAAGATACTTTTGTTGATATTGAAAAGCAAACACCAAGAAGAAGCCATTGCGATGATCTGCTGAGATATAAGTCGGTCAAAGGTCGTAGGGATCGGATTTTAACCGGTTTGAGGTCAAAAGATTTTGACGAATCTGTTCATGGCAGCGGGTCAAAATCGAGAGGCGAAACAAACTGTAACAACCCGACTTTTTGGATCGTTACCTGTCGCTGTCATTTCTTTCGTAAACACTTGTACTCTCGAGATTTGATTAACGCTATGGGTTAAACTATATTTTCAACGCATATTAAACGCATATTACAACGCTTACTTAATCACAGTTATCACATTTAAAATCTACTTATAACGCTTACTACTTAAAACGCATTTTATCGCTTGTTACATTGCTTATCTAAACACTTGTTACTTAAATGCTATCGCAAAGCAAACTCGAAACGCGGATTATTTATATTATGTGTGTTAATTGTGTGGTTACTTGTTTAGAATGTTATGTGGTTATCAATGCAACACTTATACACTCAAACACTCACTCGCAACTCAATAAAACGCAACGCAACGTTTAACAAACAAACCAAAGTGGGAAAACTATCAAACGCAAACTTGTTCGTCCGAATGGCCATCCGCCCGGATTGCCATCTGCCCGGATTACCATCCGCCCGGATAACCATCCATCCGGATGGAGCTATCCGGACATTGCCACTCACACACCAGCTTAAACCTCGCCCTCCCCCTGTAAATACGAGTCATACGCCCTCATTTCAACACTTTGACACTCCTATCCGCTCCCCAAGTCTCAGACTCGATTCAAGGCCATTTTGTAAGCTTTGTCTCCAAAATCTTCATCAATCATCATCTCTAATCACTTCTACTCCATCTTCTTCATCAAAATCACAAACACCTTAACTTTTTTCTCAAAAACACTGATTTTAGACCGCTCGAAGGTGGTTTTCACTCGTTTTGCTTAGGCAAACTGTTGTGGAGCATCATTCAATTGAGATTGGTCTAAGATCCAAAAGTTTTTCACACTTTTCAACTTAGTTATGAAAGATTTCAACATTTTTCTACTAGTTTTGGACTTCTCCTAGGTTTTTGCACAATATTTGATGGAATCGGGACTCAGTCAGACTCTCGACTCGTTCCTTAGTCGAAAGCCGGCTTGAAGACTGATTTCCACCGAAGAGATGGACCGATTAACATGTTAAACATGAAATTTACCAAGGACAGCCAGTTTATCAGAATAGGCAGAGGCCATCCGGACGAATGGACTGGATCTGGTACCTTTCCATTGCTTGACACGTCGTCACACCATCTCCGTTAACCAAAATCGTTGTTTAAACAAAAGTTTTTACAAAACATCAACCAAGGACCATCCGCCCGAATGGCCATCTGTCCGGATGACCATCCGTTCGGATGATCTGACCCTGACAATAATCGTTGTTTACTTTTGTTGCCACGACTGTTAGAACATTTTTGAGCAAAACTTCAACGGTTCACAAACAACCAACAGATTAACCTAATGGCCATCCGTCCGAATGGCCATCCGTCCGAATAGCCATCCTTCCGAATGGCCATCTGTCCGGATGACCATCCGTCTGGATG
>JARYGA010048027.1:0-41427 GCA_030545235.1 Helianthus tuberosus
TATGGACATGATGAACCGAATATGTAAGCCATATTTGGATAAATTCATAATTGTTTTTATCGATGATATTCTCATTTACTCTAAGAGTAAAGATGAACATGCAAAGCATTTGCACGCACTTCTAAGTTTACTAAGAAAGGAAAAGCTTTATGCTAATTTTTCAAAGTGCGAGTTTTGGTTAGAACAAGTACAATTTCTTGGACACTTAGTTAATCATGAAGGAATTCATGTGGATCCCACAAAAATCGAGGTGATTACCAAGTGGAAGACCCCTGAGTCACCAACCGAGGTTAGAAGTTTCTTAGGATTGGCAGGTTATTATAGAAGATTAATTCAAGATTTTTCTAGAATAGCCATTCCCTTAACTAAGTTAACCTGTAAATCCATTAAGTTTGAATGGGGATCAAAGCAAGAAGAAGCCTTTAGAATTCTTAAGCAAAAATTAACCCATGCACCCATATTAGCGTTACTAGAAGGAACTGAAGACTTTGTAGTCTACTGTGACGCTTCTAAATTAGGTTATGGATGTGTGTTAATGCAACGTCAAAAGGTTATAGCTTACGCCTCTAGACAATTTAAGAATCATGAAGAGAATTATTCAACCCATGATCTAGAATTAGGAGCAATAATTTTTGCCCTTAAGATTTGGAGACATTACCTTTATGGTAGCAAGTTTACCATTTTCACTGATCATAAGAGTTTAAGGTATGTTTTTGGACAAAAAGAGTTGAATATGAAACAAAGACGCTGGATGGAGATGCTTAGTGATTATGATTGTGATATCCAGTATCATGCAGGAAAAGCAAATGTAGTGGCAGATGCTTTAAGCCGAAAGTATCACAAAAAGCCAAAAAGGATATGTTCTCTTAAATTAAATCTACAAGTAGATTTAAATGAACAAATTAAAAAGGCACAAGAATCAGTAATCAAGGATGATACTGAAAAGCTAAAAGGAATGATCAAGGAATTAGAACAAGGAACAGATGGAATTTGGAGATTCCATGAAAAGAGAATGCGGATACCTAAATTAGGAAACCTACGTCATCGTATATTAGAAGAAGCCCATAAGTCTAAGTATACGATGCATCCTGGAAATGATAAAATGTATCAGGATTTAAGAAAGAATTTCTGGTGGATAGGAATAAAAAAGGACACAGCAGCCTATGTTTCTAAATGTTTAACTTGCTCACAAGTTAAAGCTGAACATCAGAAACTCTCAGGTTTGTTACAATAGTTAGAAATGCCAGTGTGGAAGTGGGAATTGATAACAATGGATTTTGTTACTAAATTACCCAAAACAAAGAAAGGTAATGATACAATCTGGGTGATTGTAGACAGACTAACTAAGTCAGCTCATTTTCTACCAATGAAGGAAACTTTCAATATGGAACAATTAGCTAAATTATATGTAAATGAAATTGTTTCATTACATGGAATTCCTTTATCAATTGTTTCTGACGGAGATAGTCGTTTTACCTCTCATTTTTTGACAAGTTTCCAAAAAGCCAAGGGAACCAAGTTAAATCTAAGCACAGCTTATCATCCGCAAACGGACGGACAAAGCGAAAGGACAATTCAGACGATGGAAGACATGCTTAGAGCTTGTGTAATTGATTTCAGAGGTAATTGGGACGATCATTTACCGTTAATAGAATTTTCTTATAATAACAGTTATCACACAAGTATCAATGCTGCACCATTCGAAGCACTTTTTGTACGAAAGTGCCGAACCCAGTCTGTTGGGCAGAAATTGGGGAAAAGCAACTATCTGGACCTGAGATAGTGCAGGAGACGACCGACAAGATCATCCAAGTCAAGGAATGGCTAAAAGCAGCACGTGATCGACAGAAGAGCTATGCTGACAACAGGCGGAAACCCTTGGAATTTCAAGTAGGAGATAAGGTATTATTAAAAGTCTCTCCTTGGAAAGGAGTGGTAAGATTCATCAAAAGGGGAAAGCTAAGTCCCAGGTATATTGGACCTTTTAAGATTATTAGAAGAATATGACATGTAGCCTATCAGCTACAACTGCCAGAGGAAATGGCAGGAATACATGATGTATTTCATATAGCTAATCTCAAGAAATGCTTAGCTGATGAATCACTAGTAGTGCCTCTTAAGGATATAGAGGTAAATGAACAACTTAAGTTTATAGAAAGGCCTCTACAGATTGAAGACAGGAAAGTCAAAAACCTTAAGCACAAGAGATTAGTTCTGGTCAAAGTGAAGTGGGACTCCAAAAGAGGACCAGAGTACACATGGGAGCTTGAATCGGAAATGCAAAGGAAATATCCACACTTGTTCCAGTAGACCTCGAGGACGAGCTCTAAAACAAGGTGGGGAGGATATAACAACCCTTCTGAAATTTTTCTGACGCCCTAATATATTTTAAAATACCCCTATATATCCTAAAATACACCCCGTATGTGAAAACCGAGCCCAAAATATGATATAGCATTAAAAATAAAATAAAAACAAAAATTTTATATCACTCGCGGGCCGCGTAAGACCACATAAGGGTCTACGCGGGGCGCGACAGATCATGAACGCGGTGAAACCTGGAGCCGAAACATGTCATCAACGTGTTGAACCTATACCATGACCCGGATCACCTACGACCTAACCCCCTACTACGCGGGCCGCGTAGCCCATTGTTATATCTTACGCGGGTCGCGTAAGAACCAAAATCAGCTCCTATAAAGCTGGAGCTCAGGCCTTCAGTCGAAATTCACTCACGAACGTTTTCTTTCTCTAAATTCTGAAGATTTAATATAATTCTCGGGTATAATACCCCCTAAATAACGAAGTTCTGCTCCGTTGTAAGTATCATAACCCCTGGATACGTATTAGATACGCTGCCCGATTGATCTAGGATTCCGTAATGGCTGTCGTGGTTCTGCCCGACGTAGTCGTTGGAATGCCGTCTCGAGGAGGGTATTACTAATGTTAAAATGGGTTATTATACTAACACGTGTGCATTTGTGTAAATTATATATTGTCACCAGGAAACCCTAAAGGATAATCTAAGACAGCAATGTGAGTAATCTCCTTTTTGTAAATTGTTTTTACAAAACCTCACACCATTAATTATATATTAAACCGTTAGTGAGTATTTGTAAGGATACAATTATCGTCGGTATGTTGGGGTTTTGTATACAAAATTTGTTACTGCCTTGCGAGGAGTAACATTTCCATAAGTCGGGTTGACAGTACCGTGGGTGGTAATTGATATGACTTGGAAACAAATGTAATTGCGAGACGGCCCTCAATACTGTACAATGGTTTTTATATAAACTTGATTAAACTGGGGTTCACTCACCAGTATTTCCCACTGACAAAATGTTTTTAAAACGCGTTTCAGGTAACAAAATGTGAAAGCCAAATAGAAGCCAGCTGGACATCACTGAAGGCTTGGAGAAGTGGCAATAAAGTTACCTAAACAAAATAGATGTTTTTATTAAATAAAATAGGGTGTATCCCTATGAAAATGTGTGTACTTGAAACTTGGGATTTTTCCCATGTGTTTAATATATTAAAAGCGTGGTATTTTACTCTGATAAAATATTTCCTAACTACGGTCCTGATGTAAATTCCGCTGCCTAAATTGAATAAACACACGATACCATCAAAACTGGCTCACGGCCGCCCGTTCCCGGGAGATAGGGATCGGGGGTTGCGACATTTTGTGCCATTTAAATGTCCTTCGAGACGAGCCTCTGTGCTATATGAAAATGTCTATACGACATTGGCGGTTGTGACTTATGTCACCTGTCTGATAAATATAAAGGATTAAATCTTACTTGATTGCCCATAATGGTTTCTTTACAACCTAGGCAAATCATAATCAAATAAATTTTGACTTATTAACTAAATGGTCTATATGGTTATTTAATACCATGATCACCAAATCATCAAATTCGATGATTTATTATACAATCTAAACAAATCATTATTGTTTGATTTTAGTATTCAAATCATGGCTAGCTCCGATGAAGCTAACAGTCACCCAGTTGAGGGATACAATAATAATACGAAAATAAATGTTACTGGCGCCGAACTTCAAGCCATGATAAACACAGCAGTTGCTCAAGCTGTGAACGAGATGTTTAAAGAACCAAGTAATGTTCGATCTAAAACTCATTCAAAGACCCTTTCAAAACAGCATACTTCAAGAAAGGATGATTCACAACATTCATCCAATCAAAGATCTGAACCTCAAAAGATCGTGCTTGATCAGACTCCCAGGTACAACAAGGGTTGTACCTACAAATACTTTGTCTCTTGTAAACCAAGAGATTTCACTGGAGAAAAGGGGGCTATCGATTGCATGAAGGGGTTGGATGAGATGGAGACAGTAGTTGATATCAGTGGGTGTGCCAAGGAGGACATTGTAAAGTTTGTATCACAGTCCTTCAAAGGCGACGCCCTGGCATGGTGGAAAGCTTTAGTGCAATCCACAGGAAAGATTCCCCTATATAACCTTTCTTGGGCTGAATTTGTGGAGCTTATAAAAGATACTTACTGCCCATATCATGAAGTAGAGAAGGTGGAGACTGATTTCCTCACATTGGTCATGAAAGATCTGGATTGTAGATCTTATGTTACTAGTTTTAACTCTATGTCTCAACTCGTCCTGTATTTGGTCACTCTAGAGACAAAACGCATTGCGCGTTTCATTAACGGTTTAGCCCCTGAAATCAAGGGGAATGTTAAGGCTTATAATCCTACTTCTTATAGATCAGTTGTGGATCTTTCACTGTCTTTAACCCTGGATGCAATAAGAAGTAAGTCAAGGAGGATCACTGAGGACGGGAAGAGAAAACGAGAAGATGATCAGTCCCACCAATCGAATAAAAAGAAGAAAGGAAACTCTGGTTTTAAGAAGGGTAAGCCTGGTGACAAACCCAGGTGCAAAGTTTGTGATAAGATGCACTTTGGGAAGTGCAATCAGGATCCACAACCTAAGCCTTGTGGAATCTGCAAAAAGAAATGGCACAAAACTTTGGAGTGCTGAAATATAAAGGATGCAACCTGCTATGGTTGCAATGAAAAAGGGCACATAAAGACTAATTGCCCTAAAAATGCTAAGAAGCCTGACGAGGTGAAGAAAACCAATGCCAGGGTTTTTCAGATGAACGCCAGGGAGGTGGTGAATGACGATAACGTTATAACAGGTACATTCCTCATTAATGATATTTATGCTAGAGTTTTATTTGATTCAGGTGCTGATAAGTCATTTGTATACCATAAGTTTAGTAAGTTACTGAATCTGCCTATTAAAACTCTAGACATTAAATATGAGGTAGAACTTGCAGATGGTACCTTAGAAACCGCTTCAACTTTTCTTGATGGATGCTTTATGTCCATTAAGAATCATTCTATTCCGCTGTCTCTTTTGCCAATGAAATTGGCTGGGTTTGATGTAATTTTAGGCATGGATTGGTTATCACATAACCAATCCCAAATTACCTGCGATAAGAAACTAGTTCACATCAAAACCCCATCAGGTGAGTTAGTGTAACACCCCAAAAATAATTAACAAATTATAAACACCATATCTTAAAATATAAATGAAAGGTGTTAGTTAAATTTACATTAGTTGAACAAAACAAACTTGAGGGGCTGATCTTGTAAAGATGGGCAAACTTGATTTTATTAAAAATTAAAACAATCAAAAACCCAACACACATCAGTGTGTGCGTGTGGGGGGCGACCAGAGACAAGGAAAAACACCCAAACCCTACTTTCATCTAAATTGGTCAATTGAAGGTCGAATTGAGGTGCTTATTGGTGCATGTATCAAGAATCTTGATCACCCACACTTGTCTAACATTAGGTAAGTTACAATTTCAGTTTTGGTGATGTTTGATTTTGGGTGAAAATATAATTTACTGAAATTCTTGAATAATTGAATGATGTTATGATTCAAGGAAGTGTGATTTGAGTGTAGGATCATAAACCCTAACTGAAATCATGTGAATAGATTAATAAATGTTGTGTTAGTATAGTTATGTGCCATATAATGAAGTGGGTTTCTATCTAGAATGAAAAGCCCCAATATATTGTATGAACTATGTGAGTAATAACCTTGAGTTATTGAACTAGCATGTTTAATATGGGTTGTAATGAGTAATTAAGTTGAATAAGATTGAAATTCTTGGATTTACCAAGGTTTAATTGAATGAAAATGGCTAATAAAAAGGTATGCACATAAGGTGCTTGACAAAACGCCTAAAAGAATCTTGATAGACACTAATTGTGGTGTTCGGCTAAATTAACAAGCTTTAGTTATGAGCCGAAGGATTCTAATGATAAATGGCTTATGCATTTTAGGCAACGCGATTGAGGCATCGGGAAGTCAAGCCGGTGCGGACACTCGTTTGAAGGGAAAGCTTTAAGGTATGTGGCTAGCGCTTCATTACTATTGTAAATTAATTTTGTCATTGATATTTATTGGTAATTTAGAATTTGAAGATTTAAGTGGTTTGGTTTGCTTGAATGATGGACTACATAATGGAAAATCAAACGGGTTATTAAGGGTAGATACAAACCGAGTAACGGGAGTACCTTACCCGTAATCTATAAGCCCGGGCGACGGGTAGTAACGTATTCAACACGCAAACTGGTAATGGGAGCATGAGTGATGAGCATAAAGAACCCAAAGATGGGTCACTTTGTTACGAAATAATATCCCGTATTGTGTTTTGATGTTTTAAAAGTGCGAAACTGGAACAACGGGTCAAAACAGCAAAACATGAAGAATATGCAGCAGCTACCGTAAGTTACGGTCCGTAAGTTACGGTAGCTACCGTAACTTACGGTAGTGAGTAAAATGTTACGGTAGTTATCAACTGCCTTACGGTAGCCTAACATCGCCCAGTGGCTACCGTAGCTTACGGTGGCTACCGTAAGCTACGGTAGAGCCCAGGCACTTTTGTTGAATTTTGTATACTTTAGTTAATCGAATCCGTTTTTGAGAGTAGTTTTGATTATGCTAATATCTAAAGACTCTAATACTAATGTTAGTTAAAAATTTTAGTTTTTAGGTAATGCAAGCACATGGATGATGATCAAGTCAATGCTTCCGAACCGAACATATTCAACATCTCATTCCACAACTTTTGTCTTTATTAGTTATTAGTAAAACTTATGTAAATGATGGAATACTTATGTATCCAAATGTTGTTTTAAATGTTTGTTAAAACTCGTAAGAATTAAGCTAAGGATAATGTAAATGTTTTGGTTTAACGTTTATTAAGCTTAGTTCTGTTTATTTGGTATAAATTTATATCATAAGAATGAGTGTTACAAGTTGGTATCAGAGCTAAGGTTAAAGACAAATGTGTTCGGTTCAAGGCTTGATCAACATCCGGTAAGAATTTATTTGAAGAAAATTTTAAATTAAAAGATTAGAAGGAATAGTAATTTGTTGTGTATGGGAGGAGTATAGTAATATACTCGAACCCGGGAAGTACACTTAGCATAAACGGTTAAGGCAAAGTTGTATACTTGGCCGAATAGTGAGTATGAATTCTCATGTAAAGGCATGAGAGTGATTGAACAAATTATTTATCAAATTATTTTAACGTTTCAGTAAGAAGATGTCGGGAGGTGCTAGTGACAATGTCCTATCCCTCACTACCGACAAGTTGAAAGAAAAGATTGCCGAGGAAGTCGGAAGGGCAATTGAAGCTAGCCTACCAAGATTTATGGAAAGGATGCAAAACACATTACTTTCGACTATGGAGGAAAAGATGGGTGAATTAAGAGAAGACCTTACCAATGATAGAGGCAAGGCTAAAGAAAAGAAAGGTTGTTCTTATAACAAGTTTATGGCATGTAAACCCCCGATCTTCAACGGAGAGGTGGATCCAATTTCTTGTCAAAGGTGGATAAGTGATATTGAGGGTGTTTTTGAACGAACACATTGTGATGCAAGCGATTTCATGGCTTATGGAACTGGCCAACTTAGAGGCCAAGCCAAGGATTGGTGGGACAACCTCAGAAATGAAAGGGGTATTGAAGCAACGACGGCGATGACTTGGGAAGATTTTAAAACACCATTTCTCAAACATCATAGCCCCAAGGAGGTAATCAATAAGATAAAAGAAGAATTCATGCAATTGAGGCAAAAGGGTGAAACCATTGATAAAATT
The DNA here is from genome assembly GCA_030545235.1 of Helianthus tuberosus. Lineage (NCBI taxonomy): Eukaryota > Viridiplantae > Streptophyta > Magnoliopsida > Asterales > Asteraceae > Helianthus > Helianthus tuberosus. The sequence goes on from JARYGA010048027.1 coordinate 8,157, forward strand.
ACGGGGACGTTTATGGATAAGCTCAAGTTTTGTGATGAGTTGGTCAAAACCGAAGAACAGAAAATCTATTACTACCATACCATGCTTAGGGCTGAATATAGGGAGTTTATGACTCCCTCACATTACGAAAGCCTCACCGACATAATCAATGCGGCGTGGGAGCGCGAGATTGAATTGAAAAGGCAAGTTGAAAGAGGCGAGAGAAGAGCCTTGGATGAAAACCCAAGTCCCACAAAGAAGTCGAAGGTGGCTGAATCTTCAAAGAAGGGAAATGCGAAAGGAGGTTCCCCGAGTTGTAAGATATGTGGACGCGCTCATAAAGGCGAATGTTATTTTAAGAACAAACCTTGTGTTGCGTGTGGTAAAACAGGGCATGGGGTTTCAAACTGCCCAGACAAAGTGACGGTGTGCTATAAATGTTATTAGCCGGGTCATAAAAAGTCAGAATGTCCAGAACTGACGGGAAAGAAAGAGGGTGCTGACTCCAGGAATGAAACCCCAAAGTCTAAGGCAAGGTCGTTCCAAATCACTGCTGCTGAAGCAAAGATGGAACCAGATGTGGATACAAGTATATTTACTGTAAATTCTGTCCTTGCACGTGTTTTATTTGATACGGGTGCGAATAAGTCTTTTGTTTCACATAGATTCATTCAAAACCCTTTGTTTACATTAACAAAATTACCTATGCCAATGGAAGTAGAAGTAGGTAATAACAAAAGTTTTATTGTTTGTGATGTATGTCGGGAATGCAAATTGAATATCGATGGCGAGGAATACTCCATTGATTTAATACCCATGTCCATGGGTGAATTTCAAGTGGTAGTTGGAATGGACTGGCTGTCTCGCTACCACGCTAAGGTGATATGCTTACGTAAGGAGATACACTTAACGTCTCCGAGCGGAAAGCGTGTCATCATCTATGGGGAGAAGACTTGTAATCCCACTATATGCTCTATGATAGAAGCCCGCAGGTTTATACTACACGGGTGTAAGGCATATTTAACTTATGTACGTGATGTGGAAAAATAAAAGCCAAGGATTGAGGACGTACCCGTGGTGCGTGAATTCAAAGACATCTTTCCCGAGGATCTTCCGGGAATGCCCCCAGAGCGTGAGATTGAGTTCGGGATTGAACTGATTCCGGGTGCTAAACCAGTAGCTAAAGCGCCATACAGACCGGCACCGTCGGAATTGCAAGAATTAATGTCCCAATTACAAGATTTACTTGATAAGGGATTCATCCGGCCTAGTGTATCTCCTTGGGGAGCGCCGGTGCTGTTTGTAAAGAAGAAAGACGGGAGCATGCGGATGTGTATTGATTACCGGGAGTTAAATAAACTCACGGTAAAGAATCGATACCCGCTCCCGAGGATCGATGACCTGTTCGATCAACTACAAGGCGCTAGCTGGTTTTCAAAAATCGATTTGAGATCGGGTTACCACCAATTGAGGGTAAAGGAGGAGGATGTACCAAAGACGGCGTTCCGTACGCGATATGGACATTACGAATTCCTCGTGGATCTCATGAACCGGGTTTGCAAACCGATGCTTGATAGGTCGGTGATTGTTTTTATCGACGACATCCTTGTTTATTCAAGAAACGAGGCGGATCATGCTAACCATTTACGAGAAGTGTTAAAGATACTAAGGCGGGAAAGATTATATGCTAAATTCTCGAAATGCGCCTTTTGGTTACGAGAAGTGCAATTCCTAGGGCACGTCATAAGTGCCGAAGGAATATTGGTGGATCCATCGAAAGTGGAAGCAGTATCAAAATGGAACCCTCCAAGGAATCCATCCGAAATTAGAAGTTTCTTGGGGTTGGCAGGTTACTATCGGAGATTCATTCAGGATTTTTCCAAGATTGCATCGCCTTTAACCAAGTTAACCCACAAAAACGAGAAGTTCGTCTGGGAAGATGATCAAGAAAAGGCATTTCGGGTATTAAAGGAAAAGTTAACCTGTGCGCCGGTGTTGACTTTACCTGAAGGTACAGATGATATGGTAGTATATTCAGACGCATCACACCTAGGCCTTGGGTGCGTGCTGATGCAAAGAGGAAGGGTAATTGCGTACGCCTCAAGACAACTTAAGCCGCACGAAACAAAATACCCGACTCATGATCTTGAGCTGGCATCCGTAGTCTTTGCCTTAAAGATCTGGAGACATTACTTGTATGGTGTGAAATGTACTATTTTCACTGACCATAAAAGTTTAAAGTATTTCTTCGATCAGAAGGAGTTAAATATGAGGCAGAGGCGTTGGTTAGAAGTAGTGAAGGACTATGACTGCGAAATCCACTATCACCCCGGAAAGGCTAATGTGGTGGCGGATGCCCTTAGCCGAAAATATGAATACACTCCAATTCGGGTACGGTCTATGCAATTGATAGTAACTTCAGGCTTGCTTGAACAAATTCGAGAAGCCCAGATCGAAGCAGTAAGGGAAGAGAATTGGAAGAAAGAACGTATAAAAGGGTTGATAAAAGATCTTGTGGAAGGAAGTAATGGGATGAAATATCGGTATGGTAGGATTTGGGTCCCAAACACATGTGGTGTTAAGGATCTTCTACTTGACGAGGCTCACAAATCTCACTATTCGATCCATCCTGGGGCAACCAAGATGTATAAAGATTTGAAGCAAAACTATTGGTGGCCGGGGATGAAAAGAGATGTGGTTAAATATGTGGAGAAATTCATGACTTGTTTACAAGTCAAAGCGGAACATCAAAGGCCATACGGCAAACTTCAACCTTTGGATATTTCGGTTTGGAAATGGGAACATGTTACTATGGACCTGTTGACAAAACTGCCAAGAACGGCTCGGGGATTTGATGCCATTTGGGTAGTTGTAGATAGACTAACCAAGAGCGCTCACTTTATCCCTATTCGAGAAACCTACACCTCTGAGAAGATGTCGGAAGTAGATGTGAACGAGATCATAGCACGCCACGGAGTGCCGGTAACTATCGTGTCCGATAGAGATACCCGGTTCACTTTGAATATCTGGCGCGAATTTCAAGAACAAATGGGTACCAAGCTGTTGATTAGAACCTCATATCACCCACAAACCGACGGGCAAAGTGAGCGAACGATACAGATGTTAGAAGATATGCTTCGAGCATGTATAATAGATTTCAGCGGTAGTTGGGATGTGTATCTGCCGTTAGTGGAATTTTCGTATAACATGTAACACCCTCGCTAATAATTAACTTATTTCGTTTAATTTACGAAAACGAACATGTAATATTAGTTACATATACATGGAAAATACATGTTAATTAAAACTTTTCTAGATTTAAAAATATTACATCATGACTAGTATAAATTTGCCGTTTAAAAATAACGACAACACTATGTGCGGAAGCTTGTAACTTGATCGTGTTCGGTCCTTCTTTGAGCTTGATCGTCCTCCGGTACTAGAACTTTAACTGCAACTCATAAAACATGAGTTAGATTAGTCATACGTAGCATAAAACATATTTAAATGGGTTCGCAATGCATAAAAGATTAAAATAAACAATTTTCGCGCATCAGGCACCCCGTCGCGTCGCGCGATGGCCTAAGGGCTTCCTTGTCGCGTGGCGCGACGCCTTGATTTTTCCAGAATGTTGCAGCTTGTTGCTGCATTTACCCAGCTATACTTATTTACCAAAATTCTAACTTCAAAGTATCATAACTTTCAATCTACATGTCCGTTTTACATGATTCTTTTTTCCTACGTGATCGTAATTTAATTCTCCATCATATGGAGTTATAACCCGACGTCTAAACTCATAAAATATTAGATTTCAAGCCCTCGGCTTGAAATTAATTTATAAGGAATTTTGACCCGTTCAAGTTAAAAACTACCAACTTGTTTCTAAATAATAAAAGTGCATACACCAATGTATTTAACTCAAAATCTCTAGCTCGGGTTCATAACTTTTTGTGAATTATGCAACTAGTACACAAGCTATGCGCATGAGTCCGTTTTGACCCATTTAGAGTATTTTTATGCATTTAAGCATCTAACTCATTCTTTTCATTTCACACTTCGTATTCCCATATTTGATTAACTACTTATATTCCACCACAACTATTTTTTTTGTGGCGTATTTAACAAAATGAACCCATTAACCCATTATCGTATTTTTTTACCATTCGGTTAATCATTTTACGCGAATGACCCATTCTTAGGAATTTGACCCACGAAAGTTTATGCCCATACTCCTATACGTATCTAAAGGGTTACATAATCATAATATAAGCTCCTAAACAACCTCTAAGGGTCGTTTGCCCAGTTTACCCATTAAAGGCTTTTTGGTCAATTTTAGTCCCTCATTTTACGACGAATGACTTTCACTAATTATTTGACCAAAATCGCATTTTTAACTATAACCTTATGTATGCGTACCTGTCTCGGGTCAACTTATAGACCCGTTTTATACCTTACTCTTTATTAACCGCTACTTATGGCGACACAATTATCCACTTCATGTTCACTCCTGTGAACATACGACTTGACAACCAAACGTTAGTCGATATTTGTCAAATGGTGTTATTACCACCATTTGACCCATTTGGCTTATACGACCAAACATTTATATTTATAAAAAAAATCATGGTTTTTAATTACCCATTCACACATCCGACCCATTTCGGATTTTTTTTTTACCACAAGATCCTTTTTCCATTAACCATGGTTTTGATCGTTTTTATTCGTTCCGACTCATATTGTTTCGTATCGGAACCGATATTCGGATACAATCTGTTGTCATATTTATCACCTATAAAATAAATACGTACACTTAAATTGGGTGTAAGCTTTACTTACCTCGCGTCCGCGCAAACATTCTTCGCATCCATGATCCGTTCCTTTCCAAGCTCCCACCTAGCTTGTTTAGAGTCAACTATATCATAACATCCATAAGATGGTTAGATTGGTCATTCTATATAATGGCCATCACCCTATGGAACCCTTTTTTAACACACTTATCAATCAAAGCATGCCATATATTCAACAACTAGTTTCATACCATAATTCTTTTCATTCACTAACCGTTTGACCCGTTAGTGAAGTTACTTATACAACTAGTTAGTAATGATTTTAAACACTTTAAGCATGTCACATAAAGTGCTATTTGTTCCCAACAATCAATAATTCATGCCTAAAGCAAGTATATACAATCCTATGCCTTTTTATTGGATAATAAGAACATTATTTATGTGCAGCGATTTTCTATTCAGCTGCTGTAATTAACCATTTTGACCCGTTTAAAATCTGAATTAGATCAACATGTTCAAAAATGGATCGTAGAACGCTCCAATACCTTCGCAAGCATATAAGGTACACCTTCTAACGAATTTTCTATGATTTTATATGAATTTTATAAAAATCAGCTCAGCAACTATATTTTCATTTTTCAACATCTTTCAAGTTCTGAACAGCAGTTTTAATTCGCCTATTTGGCCTATTTAACAACCACATTTGTTTCTTATGATTGAAAACAGTAAAAATTTACTTCATAAGCTTTCCGAAAAGGTATAGAACACCCAAATCGGATACACGGTTGATTTTATATGATTTTTTTTAAGATTAGTCAAAAACCATATAAAAAGCTACGGAAATCATGTTTAGGGTCCTTTCAAATTCGACCCAAATCATCAAATGCAACCCTTTTCCATGGCTAAAACCCTTATTAAACTCTTGGTTAATGGTTAGAAATCTATAACACAGTAATTGTAGGCTAAGAGATGTCAAAAACATCATCTATTTCAAGAAGTCATCATATGAATCCTAATTTTATCATCTTCTCAACTTCATCTTTGTCAATTTGAGAACTAGAACTAAAATTAACATATATTCAAGTTCTATTATGGTGATTCTCATATACCATCATGTTTAATTTCATACATATCAAAGATTTGTCATAAACCCACTACTCATGAAATCATCAAATCAAGCTCTACATACAAACTAGTAGACAACACGATTTCACTTAGGCATTTTAACGAGCACCTTGTAGGCGAGATTCATATGCATCTATTATCCACTTCATGGTTAACTATTAACCAAGTTTTAATATCAAAATCAAACCTCTATGTCTTGTGTGCATTAACCACATCTAGAACTTATATCTCATCATCAATTTTTCTCAAATTTACCATCACTTTTCAAGTGTTCATCATAATATCATAAAAATCCACTTAACACATATATGGGTAATCATTAAATCTCTAATTTATGACACTAATTCATCAATTTCTCATCTAGGGTTTGTTCCTAGACTCATACTCATATCAATTCAACTATAATATTCATCATTCACACAAGAATTTCGTTCATGAATGTTTATCCAAATTTCAAGATATCACCAAATGATAAAATTCAACATACCTTGTGATCTCCTAGCTTGGTTGATCACAAATTTAGTTAAAGCCCTAATTTCCAACTCGATTTCCCTTAGATTTTGATGGATTTTAGTGAGTTTAGGGTTTTGAAAAGAACCCTTCTCTTGGCTCTGTGTAAACGTCGACCAAACACACACATATGTGTGTGTTTTGGTGTTTATTTGTTTTAATTAAAAACATTTTTTTCCTTTTGCCTCTTTTAGTCCCTCTAGTTCCATATTTTATAAAATGGTTATCTATTTCATGTTTTCCTTATTGTTTTTCCAATTCAATTTACTAACTAGGTTAGTTATTCCTAGTTATGTTACATTTGGTTATGACCAATTTATAATTTACATATGTATATGTAAATTTTATATTTTGGGGTGTTACATAACAACAGCTACCATTCAAGTATTGGTGGGTCCCCATATGAAATGCTTTACGGTAGAAAATGTAGGACGCCGATATGCTGGGAAGAAGTAGGCCCTCGAGAGCTTGCACATAAAGATGTGCTTCGGGTTACAAACGAGAAAATTGATATGATCCGGGCCCATTTAAAGGCTGCTCAGGATCGGCAAAAATCATATGCAGATAAGAGACGAAGGCCAATCAAATTTCAAATTGGTGATAGGGTGATGCTTAAGGTGTCTCCGTGGAAGGGAATTATCCGATTCAGAAAATGAGGAAAGTTGAGTCCGCGATTTGTAGGCCCTTTTAAAATTTTGGAGCGAGTGGGTAAGGTGGCTTACCGACTAGAATTACCGGAGGAATTGAGTGGGATACACAATACGTTCCATGTCTCGCATCTGCGGAAGTGTTTAGCGGATGATACAGCCCATGTTCCCCTCGATGATATAGAGATTGACAATAAACTCAACTACATAGCGAGGCCTATCGCAATCCTAGACCGTAAGGTTAAGAGTTTAAGGAACAAAGAATTTGACCAAGTAAAGGTCAAATGGGAACACCGGAAAGGATCAGACACCACTTGGGAGTCTGAAGAGGAAATGAGACGACTCTACCCTTCACTTTTCGGTACATGTATACGTTATAATTCTTATACGTAAAGTGGTTTCGGGGACGAAACCCTCTTTAAGGAGGGTGGACTTGTAACACCCCAAAAATAATTAACAAATTAAAAACACCATATCTTAAAATATAAATGAAATGTGTTAGTTAAATTTACTTTAGTTGAACAAAACAAACTTGAGGGGCTGATCTTGTAAAGATGGGCAAACTTGATTTTATTAAAAATTAAAACAATCAAAAACCCAACACACATCAGTGTGTGCGTGTGGGGGGCGACCAGAGACAAGGAAAAACACCCAAACCCTACTTTCATCTAAATTGGTCAATTGAAGGTCGAATTGAGGTGTTTATTGGTGCATGTATCAAGAATCTTGATCACCCACACTTGTCTAACATTAGGTAAGTTACAATTTCAGTTTTGGTGATGTTTGATTTTGGGTGAAAATATAATTTACTGAAATTCTTGAATAATTGAATGAAGTTATGATTCAAGGAAGTATGATTTGAGTGTAGGATCATAAACCCTAACTGAAATCATGTGAATAGATTAATAAATGTTGTGTTAGTATAGTTATGTGCTATATAATGAAGTGGGTTTCTATCTAGAATGAAAAGCCCCAATATATTGTATGACCTATGTGAGTAATAACCTTGAGTTGTTGAACTAGCATGTTTAATATGGGTTGTAATGAGTAATTAAGTTGAATAAAATTGAAATTCTTGGATTTACCAAGGTTTAATTGAATGAAAATGGCTAATAAAAAGGTATGCACATAAGGTGCTTGACAAAACGCCTAAAAGAATGTTGATAGACACTAATTGTGGTGTTCTGCTAAATTAACAAGCTTTAGTTATGAGCCGAAGGATTCTAATGATAAATGGCTTGTGCATTTTAGGCAACGCGATTGAGGCATCGGGAAGTCAAGTCGGTGCGGACACTCATTTGAAGGGAAAGCTTTAAGGTATGTGGCTAGCGCTTCATTACTATTGTAAATTAATTTTGTCATTGATATTTATTGGTAATTTAGAATGTGAAGATTTAAGTGGTTTGGTTTGTTTGAATGATGGACTACATAATGGCAAATCAAACGGGTTATTAAGGGTAGGTACAAACCAGGTAACGGGAGTACCTTACCCGTAATCTATAAGCCCGGGCGACGGGTAGTAACGTATTCAACACGCAAACCGGTAATGGGAGCGTGAGTGATGAGCATAAAGAACCCAAAGATGGGTCACTTTGTTACGAAATAATATCCCGTATTGTGTTTTGATGTTTTAAAAGTGCGAAACTGGAACAACGGGTCAAAACAACAAAACATGAAGAATATGCAGCAGCTACTGTAAGTTACGGTAGCTACCGTAACTTACGGTAGCGAGTAAAATGTTACAGTAGTTATCAACTGCCTTACGGTAGCCTAACATCGCCCAGTGGCTACCGTAGCTTACGGTGGCTGTAGAGCCCAGGCACTTTTGTTGAATTTTGTATACTTTAGTTAATCGAATCTGTTTTTTAGAGTAGTTTCGATTATGCTAATATCTAAAGACTCTAATACTAATGTTAGTTAAAATTTTCAGTTTTTAGGTAATGCAAGCACATGGATGATGATCAAGTCAATGCTTCCGAACCGAACACATTCAAGATCTCATTTCGCAACTTTTGTCTTTATTAGTTATTAGTAAAACTTATGTAAATGATGGAATACTTATGTATCCAAATGTTGTTTTAAGTGTTTGTTAAAACTCGTAAGAATTAAGCTAAGGATAATGTAAATGTTTTAGTTTAACGTTTATTAAGCTTAGTTCTGTTTATTTGGTATAAATTTATATCATAAGAATGAGTGTTACAGTTAGTCACCATTCATTGAGATACACACTATGGTTTGCCCGACATCGTGTCTACACTTAAGGCATCCAAGTGACTGAAGAACGTATGTGTCATCTACATGGCACAAGTAACAGTACATGATCCAAAACCCAAGATTGAAGACATTCCAATCATTTCTGAATACCCTGATGTCTTTCCTGATGAACTACCTGGATTACCTCCTGAGAGGCAAGTCGAGTTCAGGATAGACATTCTACCAGGAGCAGCACCAATTGCACGAGCTCCTTACCATCTAGCACCTACAGAAATGAAAGAGTTAAGAACCCAATTGGATGACTTATTGGAAAAGGGTTTTATACAACCTAGCTCATTACCTTGGGGAGCACCCATACTATTTGTAAAGAAGAAGGATGATTCAATGCGTCTATGCATTGATTATCGCGAGCTAAACAAGGTAACAATCAAGAATCGTTATCCATTGCCTAGGATCGACGACGTGTTCAACCAACTTCAAGGGGCAAGCTTCTTCTTAAAGGTTGATTTAAGATCTGGGTATCATCAACTCAAGGTCAGAACTGAAGATGCACCTAAAACCGTGTTTAGAACGAGGTATGGCCACTATGAGTTTTTAGTGATGCCCTTCGGGCTCACTAACGCGCCTGCAGCATTCATGGACCTCATGAATCGAGTCTGTAAGCCGTACCTAGATAAGTTTGTCATTATCTTTATAGACGACATACTTATCTATTCCCGTAATCAAGTTGATCACGAGAAACACCTTCGATGTATCTTAGGATTGCTACGACAGGAGAAGTTGTATGCTAAATTCTCCAAGTGCGAGTTCGGGCTCCGCGAAGTCCAATTCCTTGGACATGTTGTAAGCGAGCGTGGTATCCAAGTGGATCCCGCTAAAGTAGAAGAAATTATGAACTGGGAAGCACCTAAGACACCTACAGAGATTCACAGCTTTTTGAGATTAGATGGTTATTATAGAAGATTCATTGAGAACTTCTCAAGGATAGCTGCACCATTAACTTCTCTGACCCGCAAGAATGTGAAGTTTGATTGGGGTCCAAAACAACAAGAGTCTTTTGAGATCCTCAAACAGAAATTGAGTAATGCTCCTGTGTTGACGTTGCCAGAAGAAATAGAAGAGTTTGTTGTATACTGTGATGCTTCACACACCGGTATGGGTTGTGTACTTATGCAGAGAGGCAAAGTGATTGCCTATGCATCACGACAGTTGAAGGTGCACGAAAAGAATTACACCACCCACGATTTGGAGCTGGGTGCCGTTGTATTTGCACTTAAGTTGTGGAGACATTATTTATATGGAACCAAATGCGTAATATTTTCAGATCACAAAAGTCTCCAACACTTGTTCAATCAAAAGGATCTCAATATGAGGCAACGCCGTTGGATGGAAACCTTGAATGACTACGATTGTGAAATTCGCTACCATCCTGGTAAAGCGAATGTAGTCGCAGATGCATTGAGCAGAAAGGAAAGGATTAAACCTATACGGATTAATGCCAAGAGTGTCGAGCTTAAGAACAGTTTGAATGAAAGACTGTTAGCTGCTCAGAAGGAAGCTATATTGGAAGCTAACTTTCCAAGTGAAAAGTTAGGTGTAACGGCTGATCAGTTGTTACCTGGCAAGGATGGAATCCTTAGATTAAATGGTAGGATCTGGGTTCCTATCCATGGAGGACTTAGAGATATAATCCTCCAAGAAGCCCACAATTCAAGATACTCAGTTCATCCTGGAGGTGACAAGATGTATCAAGATTTAAAGGCAAATTATTGGTGGATAGGTTTAAAGAAATCTATAGCCACACACGTAGCTAAATGTCTGACTTGTGCTCAGATTAAAGCCGAACATCAAAAGTCGTCAGGTTTACTACAACAGCCAGAACTTCCCACATGGAAGTGGGAGATGGTAACTATGGATTTCATTACCAAGTTACCTAAAACAAGACATGGAAATGATACGATATGGGTCATAGTTGACAGACTGACTAAGTCAGCACATTTCTTACCCATCAAGGAGACTCATAGTTCCGACAAGCTAGCTCAGTTGTATGTAGATAAGATTGTATCTCTCCACGGAGTGCCAGCATCTATTATATCTGATAGAGATAGTGGATACACCTCTCATTTTTGGAAAAGTTTCCAACAATCTTTAGGCACTCGTTTGAATTTCAGTACGGCTTACCATCCTCAAACGGATGGACAAAGTGAGCGTACAATTCACACTTTGGAAGACATGCTTCGTGCATGTGTTATTGATTTGAGTGGTAGTTGGGATGACCATCTACCATTGATTGAGTTCTCCTATAATAATAGTTATCATACTAGCATACAGGCCGCGCCTTTTGAGGCATTGTATGGGAGGAAATACAGAACGCCTGTTTGTTGGGCAGAAGTTGGAGATACTCAATTATCAAGACCTGATATAGTCCTTGAAACAACGGACAAGATTGTCCAAATTCGTGATCGCCTAAAAGCTACCAGGGATAGGCAGAAAAGTTATGCAGATAAGAGGCGAAAACCTCTAAAGTTTGAGGTAGGCGACAAAGTCTTACTAAAAGTATCAACCTGGAAAGGTGTGATGCATTTTGGTAAGAAAGGCAAGCTAAGCCCAAGGTATATCGGACCATTCGAGATCATCGAATGTGTCGGCAGTGTAGCTTACAAGCTAAACTTGCCTGAGGAGCTTAGTGGAATTCACAATGTGTTCCACATATGTAACTTAAAGAAATGTCTAGCTGATGAATCACTAGCAATGCCTCACAAAGACGTACAGATTGATGAAAGCCTGAGATTTGTTGAAAGACCTATATCAATCGAGGATCGACAGGTTAAAAAGCTCCGAAGGAAGCACGTACCTATAGTAAAGTTTAAATGGGATGCACGTAGAGGCCCTGAATATACGTGGGAGGTTGAGTCCACTATGCGTCAAAAGTACCCTCACTTGTTTCAGTAAATCTCGGGGTCGAGATTTCTTTTAAGGGGGTGAGGATGTAACACCTCGTAAAACGAGTCTAATTATGTGAAGACACGTGTCCTAAACTCTATACATGTAAAAGTTTGAGTTTGAAGGGCTAAAGTTGTCAAACGATGAAAATACGTATTCAAAGGGACTAAAAGTGTCAACATTCCAAACTTGTGCCCCTGAATGACCACACACGATGAATATATTCTTAAACGAGTAAGTATTCGAATATAAGAAGCCGTTTCTGAAAGTAAACAAAAGTTTACAAGATACAGGGGTTAAACGTGTCAACATGTTAATTCTTACCTCTGAATGGCCTTTTAACTAAACCGGGACTTCGTAATGTTCGATTATACTCTCAAGAATATATGATATCAATTTCATGAGGTTTCGATATCGTTATGTGTTATTTTCGCAAATTCCCAAGGATTAGGGTTAAAAGCGTCAACGAGACGAAACTTGTGTTTTCGGTGAACGTTTAACGAACACCGGACCTAACGGTGTTTGGTTATACTCCCTAGATCATCTACAAACTAACTACAAGGACCTATTGTGCCTAAAATGAAAGATATGAAGCTTAAAAAGGTGCAGGGACTGAACATGACAACTTGGAAACTTGTTTGGCTGGTACCCCATAGGGTCACGCTGCGCGACCATGAACTGCTTATGCCGTCGCGTGACGCGACGGCTCTACTTCGACAGAATGTGTTGGACAGGTGCTGGTTATCTTCTTCCTTGTGCTCCAAACCAAACCAAAACTAAACGAATTCTATGGCCTTGTTGATGGTTTTTAATACCACTAGGACACCTGGAGCCATCCTACAACACCCCTAAACACCTGTGGTGATCTTGTGTAACCTCCATGCACTATAAATAGGCTCATTTGTGCAGCCATTTTCCTTGCACATTCAAACTTTTCACTCTCACTCTCTAGCTTGAGCATTCTTGAGCTTTCTTTGAGATTCCTGATCATGAAGGAGCCAACTATAGTTCAATCTTCGTGCAAGGACCTGTTGTAAGTGTCCATAGCCACTTTTAGTTCAGTTTTGCTATTTAAAAATCGAAAAGTCAAAGTTGTCGTAATCACGCTTTGACTTTCGGTTTAGACCTAAACGGTCCAACCATTGTTTGAGGCGAATATGGCTACGTGATCGTAATTAGGTAGGTGTTAATCCCTCAAAAGGGCACCTCCTAATTACCACGTTTACTTAGTCAATTGTCGGGTCAAAGTAACTAGTCAAAAAGTCAAACTAGTCAGATTTTCATAAAATAATTAAAACTGATAATGTAGAAGTTATGAACCCTGTTTTATCACTTAAATAACTTGGTAAATATTATTAGAACATGTCTAAGCATGTTCAACCCAACAATTCTGAGTTTAGGGTTGGATCACAACCGAAAGTCGCAAAAGCTTGACTTTTGCTTTGACTTTCAGTTCTGACCCGATTAAGCTTAAATCCTTTATGTTTTAAGCTTCCATTAGGACCATATTATGTTGTAGTATAACCTTCTGAGGTTACATTATCTGGTCATTAATATTCTGAATTATATGCTAGTTTCCGTTATTATGCTTATAGTTGACCATTATGCCCTTATAGTTAAAAATTGAGATCTCTGAATATATGATCATACAAATAAGTTAAGTACTGATATATAAACGTGTCAAAATTGTTTTGACATAATTTTCTAGTCTCAAATTAAAGATATGCAAGATATCGTAAAATTGAACTTTTTATTAATTAACCTACTGTTATGATATTATTTTTAGGGATTTCTGGAATATTGGGTCATATTATAAACTGATCATATCATTGAGTACTTGTATAAATTCGATAAATGACGATAATACCCTTTTTGTTAATAAAATGAGTTTTACATATGATTAACATGCCAAACCTTTTCCTACTGATTTTATATGAAAAAATAAAATATTTTAAACATACAAGGCTGATCAAAATCTCAGAATCACATAAACATCTCAAATATCGTCAATTATCGATTTTTACGCTAATTAGGTGCATAGTATTGTTTAAAACCATATTTAGCACCCAAGACTTTTTACCTACTGAAATTATAAATAATTTTTAATATTTATACAGTAGGTATAAGTCATGAACTCCGACTTCCAATTATGTCCTTAAAATCATATGTGAAATGACCAAAATACCCTTCGGGGCATAGTTTGGCCATAAATGGTAAACCACACATATGAATGATATCCTACTATTTTAACATCATAAAATAAATATTTTTACTGAATATTTTAAACCAGAATATCAGTTTACTTTAAAACCTCTTTTATAAATATTAAAATGACCAAAATGCCCTTACGGGACTTAATTTGGTTTTAAACACTTTTTGGGCATATGTGTTAACATCCTACTGATGTATTAACATACTTTAAGCATAATAACATATGAGACTTGTATATGGTTCATTCGGTTACACGTTATGCAATTATGCGTTTGGTTCAGTTTATGTAACTAGTTTACATGAATTAGCCGAAATGGGTTTAACCTTATCATTTTAACTTCAAAATCCAGAATGTGTTTAGTTTACCCATATTATACAAGTATCCAAACTTGTCAGGTCTAAATCGCATTTTATTCCGGTCTCCACTTAATCTAGCGTTTCGAACCGTTAAGTATCTTTCAAACTAACTGGTCCAAGTCTTTGACTTAAATAAATACCCGTTAGTATCCTAATAGGTTAATAAACCTTCCATACAGATTGAGTAGCTTCGGTAGAAGGTATTTACATAAGGCTTTAGGAAACATACGGCTGAGTTACATCTTTACACATCTAGCTCAGGTAAATACTTGTAACATATTTTTCCTTATACGGGCTTGGGATACGGTATAATAATAATACCGCTTGGTCAGGTATGAAGTCAATTAATCGGATTGTGATTAATAAATTGCATAACCCGTTTTAATCTGTTTTGTTTGATAACATAAACATTAGGGGTTAATACGACCATGTCCTGGATATCCTCGACTCATTTCATTTGAAAATGGCAATGACTTATGCACGGGGTGTAGGCATACACCTGACAGATGCAAATGCTAAATATCCCACATGTTGGGGATAACTCCTTTATGGGTTTTATAGTGGTGATGTCACACCCCGATTTCCGGTGGGCCCGGATGGGTACACACGTGACGGCTGGATAACAGTTATCACAATATAATAATATGCAGCGGAAGTATTTGATTGAAATTATTAAAATAAAGCTTGAATGTATAAAAGTATTACAAGCGTTCGATACAAGCCCACAGGCAGGATCCAAATAAACAGAGCTTTAGACATCATAGGCCTTAAGCATCAGGAGTACAAATTCCTTAGCCTTCATTCTAGCCGACCCGTAATCCCAGCCTATAATAAGGTTCGGTACCTGCTGTTCAATCTTTTTGAAAATACATCAGCCAAAGCTGGTAAATACAATTAACTGACTCTTTGTAAAAATTGTTTTTTGAAAAAGAGTTTTATACATATAGATAACCCGTAGGTGATCTTTTAAATATATCTTGGGATTATTCTTGTTACGAAATTATATACTTGATTATCCCATTGGGTTGTCCGGACATGGTATCAATAACCCCCAATAACAGTAATTATCAAGTAAACGGATTTTAACCGTATTCCTACACTTTTGCGCAATCAGAGACGACTTGCTAGTGTAATAACTGTCCCAAGAGGCATAATTACTATCCCAAGTTTACACTAAAATAAGTCAAGAGTATTTACCTTTTGCTAGCTTCCAATCAATAAGACTATATTTGGGAAAAAGCCGCAAGTATAAGTATATTGACCCAAGTCTGATTATCTCGGGGGTACTATAGTCTGGAATGAACAGATTTATTATCTATTAGAATGTATACGGGCCAAAGGTAGTTCCTTTAGATATGACCTGATACTTAAGAATAGGTTCGCTAGATTAAGCGTATACCGAATAGAATGTGATTTAAACCCAACAAGTACTAGGACTTGTATAATATGGGTAAACAATGTACATTCTGGATTTTGAGGTCAAAACGGTAAGGTTAAACCCCTTTTTTGGTAAACTTATGTAAACTTGTTACGTAAGTCTAACCGTATGCGTATAGGCGATAACGGGTAACCGGACGAGTCATAAACAAGTTCCATATGCCAGTACACTTTAAACAAGTTATAATATCAGTAGGATATCAACTTGTATGCCCGTTAAGGTTTTAAAATCAAACTATGCCTCATAAGGGCATTTTGGTAATTCTACAACTTATAAAAGGAGCTTGCGAGTAAACTGATGTCATGGTCATAAACATTCTGTAAAAATGTTTAAATTATGATATCATATCAGTAAGATGCCAAATATATGTGTGGTTTATGCTTTAAGACCAAACTATGCGTCGTAAGGGCATTTTGGTCATTTCACACATAGTTTTGAGAACTTATTTGGGATTCTGAGTTCATGACTTATACCTACTGTAAAAATATTTAAAATGGTTTATAAAATCAGTAGGTAACAAGTCTTGGTTCATAAATATGGTTTAAAACCATACTACGCGCCTAAACGGCGTTAATATCGTTAAATGATGATTTATGCGACGGTTTATGAAAACTGATGTTATGACCATCTTTGAATAGTTAAAATATTTTATTTTTCATAACATATCAGTAAGAAAAAGGTTTGGTTTGAATATTATACTTAAAACGCATTTTAGGTGCCGTAAGGGCATTATCGTCATTTATCGGCATTATATTCGAACTTGAGGTTAAACTCAGTACATAACCTGATCTAGAATCCCAATAATTCCTAAACATGATATCACATCAGTACAAAATGAGTTTTGCCAATAATTTATGTTTAAAACTCATTTTAAATGAAAAAGGGCATTTTTGTCCTTTTAAAAGCATAGTTTACGATCACACGCGTAAACTCAGTTTATGACCAGGTTTTAATCATCAAAATATCCTAAACATGTTTACTTATCAGTACATAACTCATGTGCATACTCATTTATATTTAAAACCTTATTTTTAAACAAAAGGGCAATTTAGTCAAAGTACGGCATAATAACGGAACATGTGCATAAACTCAGATTCCTAGTCCGATCGTATAATATAACCTTATGGGGCTATACTACATTAAATTACGATCATAACGGAACCTAAAATCAGTAGCATACTAGTCTAATTTGGTTTATAACCAAAAGTCAACGTAAAAGTCAAACTACGCGACTTTCGGTTGCGAACCGACCCTAAAACGGGAATTGACGAGCCGAACATGTTTACACATGTTCTAATAATTATTACCAAGTTGTTTAAGTGATAAAACATATTTTAGAACACTCTTAAACTCATATCGCAATTTTTTTAAAAATCTGACCCGTTGACTTTTTAAATTAATATTACTTTGACTCGTCAATCGACCTAGCAAACGTGATTCTTAGGAGGTGCCCTTTTGAGGGATTAACACCTACCTAATTACGATCACGTAGCCATGTTCGTTGCGAACAATGGCTTGACCGTTTAAGGTCTAGCTAAAAGTCTAAGTGTTATTATGATAACGCTTGACTTTTGGCTTAAAAGCCTATAAAACATAAACTAGTGGCTAGGAACACTTACAAAGGATCCTAGCAATCTTTTCAACTAGAATACGCTTCCTTATGATCAGGAGTCCCCATAAGAGAAGGATAGAAATAAATGGTGCCAGTGAAAATGAAAGACTCATGGCCTATTTATACTAATTTGAGAAGAACAAGATCTTGACAAGTGTAATATGTGTTCACCAAGTAATTATAGGATCACTACATGTGTAAAACCATGTTTTAAAAACAATTAACACCCATAGAATTGATTTTATGTGAGTATGGGTGGTATGTGTGAAGAACAAGCAAAGGAAAAAAAATAAAAATAATTCAGCTGCAGATCAAGGCCTCGCGGCCCGCGTAGAAATTCAGGGGGGAGGTCGCGGCCCGCGACACTCACCCGGATCAGCAAAACAATTTTAAATGTTGACACATTTAGCCCCTTAACCTTTTAACTTGATATAACTTTCATATTTAGCACTTTTGGCCCTTCAAGTTAGGTTGTAGGTATTCTTGGAAGTATAACCAAACATCGTTATGCTTCGGGTTCGTCAAAAGGTCACTCAGAGGTATAATTTAAATATGTGTACACTTTAAATCCTTTTAACGTGCAAACTTGTGCGTATTACTGTTTAACGGCATAAAATCTCTTAGACGGCCAATATAAGTATTCCCAAGAGTGTGATCAAACATCATAACGTTCCGGATTTGTTAAAAGGTCACTCAGAGGTAAGAATTAACATGTTGATGCTTTTAACCCTTCGATGCACAACTTTTGAATTATATTGCAAACGGTTTCGTTTGTCCAACAAGTGGCTTATTAAAAGAACACGAATACCGTATAAGGTCACTCAGAGGCTTAGTTTAAGCATGTTGACACCTTTAGTCCTTGCATATTCAAAGTTTTCATTGTTTGGCAATAATAGTCCCTCCTAGTCAATGATTGACATAGCTAGGATTTAGGGACACGTGTCAATACATAATTAGACATGATTTTATGAGGTGTTACATCCTCACCCCCTTAAAAGAAATCTCGACCTCGAGATTTGCTTAGAGCAATACGGTCAATTCCGTATAGTGGGAGGTTTCAACCTCCCAAGAGTATCCTGGGCCACAATGGGAATCCCATTTCACACATACGAGGGAAACTTGGGACTTTTAAATTCCATGGTCCATAATGGATAAGGTTTTTCAATAAACCTTAAGCTCACGTTTAAAGGTCATGGCGAAACATGACAAGTGCTTATCAGCTAAGCACTTTGCTAGAATTTTCCAGAGGTTAGAGTATATTTAGTATCTTAATCCGATACTATAGACAACGATACTCTAT
This sequence comes from Helianthus tuberosus, assembly GCA_030545235.1. Taxonomy (NCBI): domain Eukaryota; kingdom Viridiplantae; phylum Streptophyta; class Magnoliopsida; order Asterales; family Asteraceae; genus Helianthus; species Helianthus tuberosus. The sequence goes on from JARYGA010048027.1 coordinate 27,280, forward strand.
AAGGAGACTCGATGTTGTCTGTATACAACTTAACTTGTCGAAAATTTTAAATTTTCCTTATTTGACAAGAAGATTCGACTTAGTAGGTTTGTCGACTGTAATTTACATCGCGTCAATGCCGTGATTTATTTTAGGTAACTGGGAGATTAGATCCATTGTTACCATTTCCCAATTCTATGTGGGATTTCCAATTCAATGGTGTAGACAAAATGGTCTACTATGTTCGACTCACTTACGAACATTCTAAGCATTATGCTTCCTGGGTGGCTATGGACTTCTCATGCCCATCCACACAAAGGTCTTCAGCTTTCGATTTTAATTCATCAAAAAGTTACTTATGTCATGTAGATGACACATCCTTCTTTCAATCACTTGGATGCCTCAAGCATAAAAGCTTCCTCGGCAATCCATAGTGTTGATCTTCCACGGATGGTGAATATATCACCAGATAGGGATTTTAATTTTTGATAAGTTTCATATTGCAGACACAGTGGATTTGATTTTTGGACTAACCAATCCTTATCTAAGAACGTATCGAATCTCGAAGGATTTATAGATAAGAGATTATCAAGGACAAATTGATTCGAGAAAGATATATCATATGTGAAACCATCTAAATTGGCCACTTGATTTATAAATAATATTTAAGCCTTAAAAAGGCAGATCTAAAATTTTATTGAATTTACAATCGACGAAGCTTTAACTAGCTCCAGAGTTTAAAACAAGTTTCTAATAAAAAAACATTTACGAGAAACAGATACGTAAAGATTTGTCTTGAGCTGCTGTAGCAGATTGGAATGTTCAATCATTGCCTTTCTAGCCATCAGTGGCCTTGTTTTTCCCGTCAGTCGCCCTCTTTGGGCAGCGGGTCTTTATATACCCTTTCTCGCCACATCCATAGCAGGTGGCGTCTTTCAAGTCTTTGCATTTATGAGACTTGTGATCCATCTACTTACAGATACCACAACCGTTGGTCTGCTCATGGAAACATTTTCCGAAGTGTCACTTCCCGCAGGTTTTTCATTTGGGTTTGGCCCCATTCGGCTTGGACTGGTTATAATTCGAACCAGTCTTACCCCTTTTATAATCCTCATTTGGGGTATCATCACGCTTTCGCTTATGATCCTCCTCGGCCTTAATCGCCCATGCTCTTATTTCATCTTCAGTGAGAGATAGAGCCAGATCAACAGGGGATCTAAAGGTTGCAGGTTTGGAGGATTTGACCATCCCCTTGATTTCTGGAGCGAGTCCTCCAATAAAGCGCGCAATGTGCTTGGGCTCGGGGGTAATTAAATAAGGCACGAGTCTGAATAAAGAGTTGTATTCAGATAAATATGCTCGACACTCGAGGCCTTTCATGGTCAGCTTTAGAAAGTCAGTTTCAACTTTCTCCACCTCGTGAGGTGGGCAATAAGTCTCACGGATTAGTTCCACGAACTTTGACCAACTCAGGTTGTACATTGCAACCTTGCCAGTGGATTGGATTAGTGCCTTCCACCAAGTCAGAGCATCCTCCTTGAAGGATTGGGACACGAATTTAACAGTGTCCTTGGTGGCACAACCGCTTATATCAACAACGTTTTTCATTTCATCCAGCCACTTTAGAGCATCAATAGCTCCAATCTCACCCGTAAAGTCACGGGGTTTACAAGAAACAAAGTATTTATAAGTACACCCCTTCTTAGAGTCATGAGACTCAACTTTCTTGATACTCTTAATATTCTGCTCACTTTTAGTTGAGGAGAATTGAGACTTCTCAGTCTTATGAGTATTTGAACGAGGTTTAGAAACGGAGTTCTTTCTCTGTACTGATGGCTCTGGCCCTTTAAATGTGGCCATAAATCCAGCCAGGGCTTTACCGACTTCATCGGCAACTATGGATCGAAGACGATTCTCTTCGTCATTACGGTTCTGGTGCTCTAAATCGTCACCACCGTTTTTCTTACTTGCTTTGCCAATACTCAGGCTCGCCATAAGTTTATCTGAAAGATAATAAAGCCATCAGTAATTCTTCGAGAACTAAATAGCAAATAAATTTATTTGCATTAGATCTTACGGATCTATATGTTTATATATCAATTTCACTAGCCCTGCTTACCACAAATGGTAATGGACTTTAGCCGTATAACTCATCGGCTTGCCACAAGGGATATTGAAATATAGTGCATTGGCTTGGCACTAAGGACATTTAAATATTGCACGTTGGCTTGTTACGAAGGACGTGCAAGACATGGCACGAGGGCCTGTCACAAAGATTGTGAAAGATATGGCACAAAGGCCTCGTCACGAAGGACATTAAATAATATGGCACTAAAGCCTTGTCACGGAGGACACTTAGAAGATACGGCAATAAAGCCTTGTCACAAAGGACAACTAAGATATACATAAGCCGCGATCTCATTTGATCAGAGGCTTTAAGGTTTGGACATGGTTTATTACCTTTGTATAAGGGTAGTAGACCACTACTGTCGCCACAATTGACGATATAATAAGGCTCGTAGGCAATTTGATTGACATCACAAAGGATGTTAGATTAATGGTCATCTTACTGATGATATCAGTCATGACCGCACTTGATTATATAGACTGGGAGGTTTGGGCATAGCCCTCTACCTTGGACAGGGAACCATAATGGTCACAACTGTCATTATCTCAAATGGACGATATAATGTAACTCGTAGACGAGACAGTAACACTAGGGATGTTTAGTATGATTATGATGTTGTGTAAGACCCTTCCTAAGGGGACTGAATTTATTAAAATATAACATGCATTTAGTACGAAAATTTCAAGTTTACAAAAATCTTTTTAGTTTTAAGATCATACTTGATCATAACATTCAAGTCTACATCATACTAGATAAACTTTCAAAACATAATTTCAAGTGTTTACATGTCACTAAAACAAAATAGACAAAATACGGAAGCTTTGTTCGGTGTGTTCGGTTCTTGACATGGCTTGATCATCCTCCGGGGTCTAAAGTGCATCTTTACCTATCATACAATTTCATTTAAATGATTAGAAATCAAGGCATTTGAACAAAATAATTAAATACAAGAAATTATATATTTTGTTTTCAGCCCCTTCACCCGCCCGTGTGAAAAGTTCACCCGCCCGTGTCAGCTAAACATATATATTCACAGCCCCTTCACCCGGTCGTGTCAAAAGTTCACCCGCCCGTGTCAACTCTGCACGTTTATTTTTCACCCAATTTACATCCAAACCTATCCAAACTCATTTTAATCGCTTGGGGTTTGTTTCTTAACATGTCTAAGCTATCATCCATTACCCGGATCCATTATTCATATAGTTTACGCTCCCGTTACCCGGTTTACATTTTGCTTTATTTTGACCCGTTTGTTTACAAGTTCAACAACTTGTTTTGTGTCATCTCATGTCTTCGGCCATTTTACCCAATCCCGGGTTTACCCACTATATCGTTTCGCTCCCTTCAAGATGGACACTTACACAATAATCATCACGCTTGTTTTCAAGGATTTAAACATGCTTTTCTAAAACATTTGACAAGTAAAATTCCGAACTTTAATCCCTCTACAAGGGTTCATGTTTTTGCAACAAGTTAGCATGTCCGCTTCACGGCTTACGCCTTGTTTGTAACCAATCAACAAGTGATGGTCATTGACTTCAACGTTTACAACTCAACTTGTTTTGACCCGTTTGGATGCCGAATTGAGACCACCATTTCAAGACATTCCAAACTCTATTTGTAACTCATGTTTTGACCCATTTTACTTGTTTAAGGCACTTTGTCACTTCCGTGACTTAATGGTTTCACTTGTTTACCAAATTTCAATATAACAAGGTAAGACTAACAATTAAACATAATGTAGCGAAACTATAATTCACGTACCTTTAAAGCGCACCCTTCAAGCGTGTATCACCTCCGGCTTGTCCACTTGACGATCCGGATTCTTTACCTAAAGAGTTCCATTTACAACCAAGTTTAGAACTCTTTTATATTCAATAATGGACAATCATTATGATATCCGAATCTGCGTTTTTGTCCGATTATTAACATTTCAATCCTCACTTAGGCGTTTCAACAAACACCTAGCGGGTCAGATTTTTACATAATCATTACTATGTTCTTGACATATTATTTCCATCCACTTTCACTTTAATTAGGCAAATTTTCATAATTTTTGACAACAATAAAACTGAATTTAATACCTAATTTCAGCTTTTTACTAGAATAGTAATCACAATCCTAGTGTCTACTTAGCTTCTACAAGTTCATTAATCACCTACATTGGTGATTTTAATTTCACAAGTATAATGCAAGGTTTTTAACAAGAATTCATCTAGGGTTTATCCCTAGACATCACACTACTTCTTATTTCAACTATACAACACATATTCAAGATCAATTCTTGATTTTCTCATTTAACCTAAAACTGAACTTGAATCAAAACACCTAAATTTTACATACCTTTTGATCCCTGCAACGAGGTGATCACTAATTCGTGTTTGGAACTTGATTTAGAGTAGATTAGAGGCTTCAATTCTTGAGTTTTATGCAAACTAGGGTTTGGTGAAGAAGTCTGGGTCGCCCCCCTGTGTTTGAGATCGACCAGACACACACCCAGTGTGTGTGTTTGGTGTTAATTAGCTATTTTAGTCTTGAGGTTTCATAATTGACAATTTAAACCCTTAAGTTTTATTTTTTTCTATAAACTTAGGTATTTTAACCTTGTTATTTGCCATCCTATGACTAGTAACTAACTGGGTTATGAATTCCTAGTTAGTTTGTTCCTGTTTATTTAATACTTTATTATCCTGATTTTAAAATTTTATAAATTTCGGGGTGTTACAAGTCCACCCCCCTTAAAAGGGTTTCGTCCCCGAAACCGATTTACGTACCGAATAATGATGGGTAGAGTCGTTGCATCTCCTCTTCGGATTCCCACGTGATATCCGAACCCTTCCTGTGTTCCCATTTGACTTTTACTTGCTTGATCTCTTTGTTCCTTAGGATTTTTACCTTACGATCCATAATCGCAATGGGCTTCACCACATAGTTAAGTCTATCATCCACCTCGATGTCATCATAGTGGATATAGGTTGTTTCGTCCGCTAAACATTTCCGAAGGTGTGACACATGAAATGTGTTATGAATTCCGCTTAATTCCTCCAGTAATTCAAGGCGGTATGATACCTTCCCTACTCGTTCGACAATTGTAAACGGTCCAATAAATCTTGGGCTTAATTTTCCTCTCTTTCTAAATCTGATAACCCCCTTCCATGGGGATACCTTAAGCATGACCTTGTCGCCAACCTGAAACTCGATCGGTCTTCGCCTTTTGTCCGCATACGACTTTTTTCTATCTTGTGCCGTTTTCAAGTGTGCCTGAACCACCTCAATCTTTTCATTAGTGGCTTGAACTATATCTTTGTGAGCGAGTTCACGTGGACCCACCTCACCCCAACACACCGGGGTCCGGCACTTCCTACCGTAAAGCATTTCATACGGTGCCATCCCGATACTAGCATTGTAGCTCTTGTTATATGAAAATTCGACCAAAGGTAGATAAACATCCCAACTACCTCCGAAGTCAATAATACATGCTCGTAGCATGTCCTCCAATGTTTATATTGTTCTTTCACTCTGTCCATCCGTCTGAGGATGGTACGCAGTGCTGATGAACAATTTGGTTCCCATTTGCTCTTGGAAATCTCGCCAGATATTTGAACTAAACCGGGTATCCCTATCGGACACGATGGATACCGGTACTCTGTGGCGTGCCACTATCTCATTAGTGTAAACCTCCGACATCTTTTCTGACGTATATGTCTCACGTATTGGAATAAAGTGAGCACTCTTTGTCAATCTATCAACAACTACCCATATTGCATCAAATCTGTGGGTCGTCTTCGGTAGTTTGGTTAACAGGTCCATTGTAATATGTTCTCATTTCCAAACTGGAATTTCCAACGGCTGGAGCTTACCGTATGGTTTTTGCTGTTCCGCCTTGACTTATAGACATGTCAGGCACTTCTCCACGTATTTCACTACATCTCTTTTCATTCCGGGCCACCAATAGTTTTGTTTCAAGTCGTTATACATCTTGGTCGCTCCCGGATGGATGGAATAACGGGATTTGTGAGCTTTATCTAGTAGAAGCTTTTTAACTCCACATGTGTTAGGAACCCAAATTCTATTGAAACGTGTTTTTAATCTGTGGTTGCCTTCTTCAAGATCCTTGAATTGGCCAACAATTCTTTCCTTTTTCCAGTTCTCCACCTTTACTGCTTCAACTTGTGCTTCTCGGATTTGTTCTAGTAAGCCCGAGGTCACAATAAGCTGCATTGATTATACCCTTATCGGGGCGTAATCTGCTTTTTGACTCAACGCATCTGCTACTACATTGGCTTTCCCGGGGTGGTAGTGTATTTCACAATCGTAATCCTTGACCGTTTCCAACCACCGCCTTTGTCTCATGTTTAATTCCTTCTGATCGAAGAAATATTTCAAACTTTTATGGTCAGTAAAGATTGTACATTTTACCCCATACAAATAGTGTCTCCATATTTTTAGGGCGAATACTACTGCTGCCAACTCCAAATCATGAGTCGGGTATTTCTTTTCATGGATCTTCAGTTGCCTCGAGGCATAGGCGATGACCTTGCCTTGTTGCATTAAAACACATCCGAGCCCCAAATGCGATGCATCAGAATAAACCACCATGTCGTCAACTCCTTCCGGTAATGTTAACACCGGAGCGTGAGTTAACTTTTCTTTGAGTGTTTGGAAAGCTTTCTCTTGTTAAACGCCCCATACAAATCTTTCCTCCTTGCGAGTCAATTTGGTCAATGGTAAGGCAATCTTGGAGAAATCTTGTATGAATCTTCAATAATATCCCGCGAGCCCTAAAAAGCTTCGGATTTCTGAGGGATTCCTTGGAGTGTTCCATTTTGACACGGCTTCTACTTTTGACGGATCCACTAGTACCCCGTCGGCACTAATGATATGCCCGAGAAACTGCACCTCTCGTAACCAGAAAGCGCACTTTGAAAATTTTGCATACAGCTTTTCTCGTCTGAGTGTTTCTAACACTTCTTGCAAATGGTAAACATGCTCAGCTTCATTCTTTGAATACACTAAAATGTCATCGATAAATACAATTACCGACTTATCCAGCATAGGTTTGCAAACCCGGTTCATGAGCTCCATGAATGTCGCGGGTGCGTTAGTCAACCCAAAGGGCATTACAAGGAACTCATAATGCCCGTACCGCGTAAGAAAGGCCGTCTTCGGTACGTCCTCCTCCTTGACTTTCGACTGATGGTAACCAGATCTGAGATCAATCTTTGAGAACCAACTCGCCCCTTGCAACTGGTCAAACAAGTCATCAATTCTTGGAAGTGGGTATCGATTTTTCACCGTGAGTTTGTTTAACTCTCGGTAGTCGATACACATGCGCATACTGCCGTATTTCTTTTTCACGAATAGTACCGGTGCCCCCCACGGGGATACACTCACTCAGATAAACCCCTTGTCGAGAAGTTCTTGGATCTGAGACATCAATTCTTGCAGCTCCGACGGCGCGAGCCGATACGGTGCCTTGGCCACCGGTTTTGTGCCCGGAATCAATTCGATTCTGAACTCTACCTCTCGTTTTGGTGGTATTCCCGCTAAATCTTCCGGGAACACATCCTCATAATCACGTACCACCGGCACATCCCCTATTTTTAGGGATTCATCCTTCGTCTCACTTGCGTACACCATATATGCCTTACATCCATGTTTCATAAGTCTGTGAGCTTCTAGCATTGTGCATACCACCGGGCTACCGCCTTTTTCACCGTATATCGTAACGTGCTTTCCGCTAGGAGACGTCAGTTTTATTTCCTTTCGGAAACATGCCACTTTTGCATGGTATCGGGACAACCAATCCATACCCACGATCACTTGAAATTCTCCCATCGACATCGGGATCAAGTCTATTGTGTATTCTTCGTCATCAATGCTCAATTTGCAATTTTCACATACATCACAAACGATAAAACTTTTGTTATTACCTATCTCTACTTCTAAGGGAATAGGTAATTTTGTTAGAACAAATGAAGGATGTCGGATGAATCCATATGAAATAAAGGATTTATTCGCACCCGTATCAAATAATACACGTGCAGGAATCGAGTTTACAGCAAATATACCTGAGACCACTTCGGGTTCAACTTTTGCTTCTGCGGCAGTCAAGTGGAAAGATCTTGCCTTTGCTTTTGGGGCTTTGCCTTTCGTGTCTTGCCCGTCTTTCTTTCCAATTAGCTCCGGGCATTCCGACTTCTTGTGACCCGATCGATAGCAATTGTAGCAGACCGTCACTTTTTCCGGGCATGATATAGCCATATGTCCCGTCTTCCGACATATGGGACAAGGTTTATCCTTGAAGCGACACTCGCCCTTATGACCTTTTCCACAAATCTTGCAACTAGGCGACCCGCCTTTTACATCAGATTTCTTCCCGGTTTCATTCATTCGTGCCTTCTTGGTAGGGTTTGGATTAACCACATATGCACTTCTTTCACCCCGTTCCAATTGCTTTTTCAATTCAATCTCCCGTTCCCGAGCAACGTTTATGATCTCGGTAAGGGTCTCGTATTTTGAAGGAGTCATAAACTCCCTATACTCGACGCTCAACATGTTATAGTAATAGTATATCTTCTGTTCTTCATTCGTCACCAATTCATCACAAAACTTCATCTTATCCATAAACATTCCCGTAATCTTGTCTATGGACTCGCCCTTGTGCCTAAGTTGCATAAATTCTTCCTTGATTCTATTAATGACCGCCTTGGGACTATGATGTTTAAGAAACGGCGTCTTAAACTCCTCCCATGTCATGGCCTTAGCCGCTTCGCTTCCAATCTCTTTCTTTTTGTTATCCCACCAGTCTTTCGCTTGACCCCTTAATTGACCCGTACCATAGGCCACGTAGTCATCTTCATCACAATGGGTCCTCTCAAACACCCCTTCAATATCGCTTAGCCATCGCTGGCATACTATTGGATCAACCTCCCCATTATATATTGGTGGTTTACATGCCATGAATTCCTTGTATGTACAAGGCTTTCGTCCTCCAGACTTCTCCTTCGTTATATTAGCATTATCTTCCAATTTCTTGATTCTTTCATCGACCACTGTTAGTACCGTGGTCTAGATCTTATCGATGAAACCAGACAAACTATTTTCGATTGCCTTTCCAACCTCCTCGGCAATCACTTCCCTCATTTGTTCGGTGACACTTGGCACCGTATCATCATTTCCTCCATCCGCCATCTTTAATACTGAAATGTTTACATTAATCGTTAAACATTTCATTTATAACATATAATTTACTTGTTTTGGTTTAATCAAGTTCATGACTTGCTTCAATCGTTCTTGTTTAATGCACTTCTCATGCTTGAGTGAGTTTACACACTATTTTCGTGCATATATGTTCATGTTTCATTCCTATATTCACCAAATCTACTTAAAACAATTAACTCTTACCGGATGTTTGATCAAGCTTGAACCGAACATACTTATTGATAACCTGGCGCTCTGATTACCAACTTGTAAGACCCTTCCTAAGGGGACTGAATTTAATAAAATATAACATGCATTTAGTACGAAAATTTCAAGTTTACAAAAATCTTTTTAGTTTTAAGATCATACTTGATCATAACATTCAAGTCTACATCAAACTAGATAAACTTTCAAAACATAATTTCAAGTGTTTACATGTCACTAAAACAAAATAGACAAAATGCGGAAGCTTTGTTCGATGTGTTCGGTTCTTGACATGGCTTGATCATCCTCCGGGGTCTAAAGTGCATCTTTACCTATCATACAATTTCATTTAAATGATTAGAAATCAAGGCATTTGAACAAAATAATTAAATACAAGAAATTATATATTTTGTTTTCAGCCCCTTCACCCGCCCGTGTGAAAAGTTCACCCGGCCGTGTCAGCTAAACATATATATTCACAGCCCCCTTCACCCGGCCATGTCAAAAGTTCACCCGCCCATGTCAACTCTGCACGTTTATTTTTCACCCAATTTACATCCAAACCTATCCAAACTCATTTTAATCGCTTGGGGTTTGTTTCTTAACATGTCTAAGCTATCATCCATTACCCAGATCCATTATTCATATAGTTTACGCTCCCGTTACCCGGTTTACATTTTGCTTTATTTTGACCCGTTTGTTTACAAGTTCAACAACTTGTTTTGTGTCATCTCATGTCTTCGGCCATTTTACCCAATCCCGGGTTTACCCACTATATCATTTCGCTCCCTTCAAGAGGGACACTTACACAATAATCATCACGCTTGTTTTCAAGGATTTAAACATGCTTTTCTAAAACATTTGACAAGTAAAAATTCCGAACTTTAATCCCTCTACAAGGGTTCATGTTTTTGCAACAAGTTAGCGTGTCCGCTTCACGGCTTACGCCTTGTTTGTAACCAATCAACAAGTGATGGTCATTGACTTCGACGTTTACAACTCAACTTGTTTTGACCCGTTTGGATGCCAAATGGAGACCACCATATCAAGACATTCCAAACTCTATTTATAACTCATGTTTTGACCCATTTTACTTGTTTAAGGCACTTTGTCACTTCCGTGACTTAATGGTTTCACTTGTTTACCAAATTTCAATATAACATGGTAAGACTAACAATTAAACATAATGTAGCGAAACTATAAGTTGCGTACCTTTAAAGCGCACCCTTCAAGCGTGTATCACCTCCGGCTTGTCCACTTGACGATCCGGATTCTTTACCTAAAGAGTTCCATTTACAACCAAGTTTAGAACTCTTTTATATTCAATAACGGACAATCATTATGATATCCGAATCTGCGTTTTTGTCCGATTATTAACATTTCAATCCTCACTTAGGCGTTTCAACAAACACCTAGCTGGTCAGATTTTTACATAATCATTACTATGTTCTTGACATATTATTTCCATCCACTTTCACTTTAATTAGGCAAATTTTCATAATTTTTGACATCAATAAAACTGAATTTAATACCTAATTTCAGCTTTTCACTAGAATAGTAATCACAATCCTAGTGTCTACTTAGCTTCTACAAGTTCATTAATCACCTACAATGGTGATTTTAATTTCACAAGTATCATGCAAGATTTTTAACAAGAATTCATCTAGGGTTTATCCCTAGACATCACACTACTTCTTATTTCAACTATACAACACATATTCAAGCTCAATTCTTGATTTTCTCATTTAACCTAAAACTGAACTTGAATCAAAACACCTAAATTTTACATACCTTTTGATCCCTGCAACGAGGTGATCACTAATTCGTGTTTGGAACTTGATTTAGAGTAGATTAGAGGCTTCAATTCTTGAGTTTTATGCAAACTAGGGTTTGGTGAAGAAGTCTGGGTCGCCCCCTGTGTTTGAGATCGACCAGACACACACCCAGTGTGTGTGTTTGGTGTTAATTAGCTATTTTAGTCTTGAGGTTTCATAATTGACAATTTAAACCCTTAAGTTTTATTTTTTTTCTATAAACTTAGGTATTTTAACCTTGTTATTTGCCATCCTATGACTAGTAACTAACTGGGTTATGAATTCCTAGTTAGTTTGTTCCTGTTTATTTAATACTTTATTATCCTGATTTTTAAATTTTATAAATTTCGGGGTGTTACATGTTGATGATGTTGATGATGTTAATCATGATCGTATTGATCGTATAGACTATTAGGTTCGGGTATAACCCACCCCTTTGAACAGGGGACCATAAAGGTCACCACTATCATTGTCTTATCGACAATATAGTAAAGTATAGCCCGTAGGCACTTCATCACTAGGGAGGTTAATAATATGATCATCATACTGATGATATTAGTCGGGATCACACGGATCATATAGACTATGAGAATTGAGCATGGCTCACCCCCTTTGGGCAAGGAATCATAAAAGATTACAATTATCTTGTCACAATTGGATAATATAATATAGCCTGAAGGCGAAGCATCATTAAGGATGTTAAACTTTAATCATCATATTGATGATTTTAGTCATGATCGCATTGATCATATAAACTATTAGGCTTAAGCATAGCTTACTACCTTAGACAGGGAACCATAAAGGTCACAACTGTCATAGTTTTAAATGACAATGCAGTAATATGATTCCCATCCTTCCATATAGTTGGGAATTGTTGGAGATTTGATACAGCTATCGTCGCGAAGTTGGACGAAGATTTTCTCCATTCCACATAGTGGGGAATTTATTGAAGATTTAGTGATACATTTCAGTCAACGTATTTATATGGTTCCTCTCCTCCCACACAGTTGGGATTAGTTGGTGATTTGGAACAGATATCGTCACGAAGTTGGACGAGAGCTTTCTCCTTCCCACGTAGTTGGGAATTTAGTTGGAGATTTTAATGATACGTTTCAGCCAACTTATTGAATATGAATTCTTCTCCTCATTTGGAGATGCGTCTCAGTTGACGTTGAAAATATAAGTCCCTTCCCACATTGGGATAATTGGGAATACGCCTCAATACAGACAGCGTATATGATACGGCTCGATACAGTCGCCGTTTACAAATATATCCTTCTCCATATTTGAGATTCGGGGATGATTAGCATCACATAGATGGATGAAATCTCTATCTCCTTTCCACTCATTCGCAAATTAATTGGAGATCCAGGATAAGTGTCGCCCTCTCGCTGGGCAAGAATCACTTAAAGATTTTTAAGATTATATTGGTGTGAGGGAATCAGTTTTCCACTTCTATCACCTTTTCAACCACTACCATTGGTGGGAATTTTAAGACAAAGTCTTTTATCATGGTCTTATTTACTAGTCTTAATTACATAAGAACTAGTAGACCGAGTAATATTTAAAAGAAATTTATTTGTTCGATTGCTAGCGGTTCTTCGACTAATTTTATTCACCCATTAGAGTTGGCACTTTTAGTCCCTCTCCTTAATTGGAGCTTCCAGGACACGCCTCATTTGACATTTTAATTATATGCACTTCTCCTAAATTGGAGATTTGGTATACCTCAATATAGTACAGTGTATACGATACGGCTCAATAAAGTACACCGTTTAAATATATACCCCTCTCCTTTACCGGGAGACATGGGGATACGCCTCAATAAAGTACAACGTATATGATACAGCTCAATAAAGTACACTGTATATGATACGGCTCAATAAAGTACACCGTTTATAAATATATACCCCTCTCCTTATCGGGAGACATGGGGATACACCTCAATAAAGTACAGCGTATATGATACAGCTCAATAAAGTACACTGTATATGATACGGCTCAATAAAGTACACCGTTTATAAATATGCCCTTTCTCCACATGGGATATTCGGGAATACACCTCAATAAAGTACAACGTATATAATACAGCTCAATAAAGTACACTGTATATGGTACGGCTCAATAAAGTACACCGTTTAAATATATACCAATGTTGCAGAAATCGGCCTAGGCGGCCGATTAATCGGCGCCTAGGCGCTAGGCGGTGAGTTACTGACTAATTTTTAGCTAGTCGGTCCAATTAGGCGGATATGGTCAAAATCGGTCTTAGGCGGTCAAAATCGGTCAAAATCGGTCCCAGGCGGTCAAAATCGGACTAATCGGTCCATGTTTTACAGCCCATTAAACACAAAATTTGACCCATTTTTTAATCTGGCCCATTGTTTTACAGCCCAAATATAACTTATAAACCTATTTTAACATTTAATTTTAGGTATTTTAACATTTAACCCCCTCTATCTTTCACTAGTTTACATATGGTTCCTAAACTTTTAAATTTATTAATAAAAAGTATAAAGTTATCTCCTACACTTGTAAATTTATTAATAAAAAGTATAAAGTTATCCATATATATAAAAAAATTTGTAAAATTATACTTAAAAAGTCCAATCCGATTAATCCCTATTAACCCCTAGGCGGTAGCTCACCGCCCGACTAGCGCCTAGCGCCTTCTACAACATTGATATATACCCCTCTCCTTATCGTGAGAATTGGGGACATGTCGTCTCATATATGGACGAACACTTTGCACTTTTTCAACCATTCATTAGTGGGAACATGTGCTTTTTGGACTTCGTCTATTGCGCAATCAAGAGATCT